>JAKKPZ010000139.1:0-150925 GCA_022814885.1 Ditylenchus destructor | reverse complement strand
ACATAAAGTAAAATAAAATCGCAGCGCCAACAGAACTTTATCGAGAGCCGAAAGTGGATGATTTCTGGCTGAAAGTTTAGATGATTTGGATGGTTGAACAATAACGGTTTTAAGTCTTACCCATATGACCATTCGGTCCGATCAAATCTCCGATTTCGTCCACTAATTGTTGAACTTGTTCTCGAGTTAAGCGAAATCGTTCCGTAAAATTTTCCAGTTCGAAATATTGGCGCTCTCGGAATTGCTTTACTGTTGCTTGATTATCGTCGTTTGCTTCTTCATTGAAACCGAGGAGATCGAGTTCGTCTTCGAAAATCATTGCAAATCTTAAATTAAATTGATAAAAATTGTTATTTCCCAAGATTTTCCATAACAAAGTACAATATAACACATACAATAGCACGTTAATGAGAAACATCGTAAGAATTGATCGAATAATGAATAAAATATTATTCACTCATTTCTTAATTGCGCACTAAAATTGTTATTTCTTCTTGTGTTTTATCTTTAAGATAAGATTTGAACCGAATTCATCAGTGTAATACATGAAATATATGATTTAAAATTGAATTTGTTGAGACTAGCATCAAAAAGTACAATATAACACAAATAATTGACAAATTAACAAACTTGGTATATTTTTGGAAAACGGCATATGCCAAGTTTCAAAAGTTTTGATATAGACCGCGGAACTTGGCAACTTGGCAGACTTGGCACCAAGTCGAAAAAACTTGGGAGACTTGGCAACTTGGCAGCTTGGTGCCAAGTTTTTGATATAGACCCAACGACTTGGCAGCTTGGCAACTTGGCATGCCAAGCTTGGCACTTGATATAGATCGCCCCCTGGGCCCATCTACACCTGGGGCATCTGCACCTGGGAAAATTCTGACCCCGGATTCGGACTCAGCGGGGTCGATTTACTATATAGGGACAAAATTTGGGGGCTTTCCCATGCTTTCCCAGCGATTTACAGCCAAATGCCCTCGGGGCTTCTAGAACCTTCTAGAACCTTCTAGAAGGGTTTCCCGTCAACCAAACCTGGTTTTTCGGGACCCTGAGGTCGAGACCTATCGTTTGACACCAAGATCGCTCGGAACACTGCTGCGGAAGCAAAGTTATGACTGTTCCGGCTTAAACGGCTAAAAGAAGGCCATGGAAGCTTCTAGAACCTTCTAGAAGGTTCCGGCAAAAATTCTGAGCCCGGATTCGGAATCAGCGGGGTCGATTTACTATATAGGGACAAAATTTGGGGCCTTTCCCATGCTTTCCCAGCGATTTACAGCCAAATGCCCTCCGGGCCTCTAGAACCTTCTAGAAGGGTTTCCCTGGATTTTCGGGATCCTGAGGTCGAGACCTATCGTTTGACACCAAAATCGCCCTGGACACTGCTGCGGAAGCAAAGTTATGAGAAGTGGCCCTTCCCGGCTAGATGGTTTCATATAAAGGGGAATAAGTTATTCCAATGTCAAAAATTTTTACACAGAGAAAAATAAAACCTTTTAGCGTTTAAATCTAAATTTTTACCCCTATAACTCAACACTCTTAACACTAATCCTAAGGCTAAGTCTAAGCGTAAAAATTACGCTTTTTGTCCCACGGGATTTAAAATATATTTCTTGAATAAAATTTTATTACCTAGTGGTATAATTATTATCTAATTATCAATTTATCACTTGAATATAAATTTATTTAATATAATTTTATTGAAAATTGCGAATTTATAAACAACTAGCCCCTCATCACGCGCGCCTAAGGCCCGCGGTCTGAAAAAACAGCTGGCTAAAGCTCGTCTTGCTTTCAAAAATAATCAAACAATAGTCATGCAGCCCTGTTTTAGTCCCCTTTTAAGCAGATCCTCTTTAGATATCAAGGTCAAGCTTAAGTCTAAAACTCATAATCATACAAGTGACTCTTAAAATTGACACTTTTTCCAAAACTTATTTCATTTTCGGAATCAGCACCTAAAACTACCCCTAATTCCCAATTTTCAGCTCTGTAGCCTTTATAGAATCAAAAATACAAAAATGGCTACTTTTTTGGGCAAAAATTGCCACTTTTTTCCAAAACTAATTTCATTTTCGAAATCACCTAAAACTACCTCTAATTCCCAGTTTTCACATCTGTAGCCTTTATAGAATCAAAAATACAAAAAACGTCCACTTTCTGCAAAAAAAGCCACTTTTTTGAGCAAAAAGTGTCGCTTTTTCAGAAAATTATTTTATTTTCTGAATCAACACGTCAAACTACCCCTAATTACCAATTTTCAGCTCTGTAGCCTTTAACAATTCGAAAATCGCACTTTTTGGCCCAAAAAGTGGCTTTTTTCATAAAATTCTAAAAATGCACCATTTTCAAAAATGTAAAAAGCAGGAATATTCTAAATCCTCTACTCTAACGATCTAAATCATAAAACAACCACCTTTCCCTGGTCAAAACCCTTAAAAACACGTTTTTTCATTTTGGCGCGAATTCAAATTTTGAATTTCAAATCTGACAATTTTGGGGAAACCTACAGCATGTTTGTTGTAGGTGTATTTAGGTTAGGGTACCTAAAATCTGACGCAGACGAACATATCCCAGAGTTTCCTGTAGATTTATTATGCTTATTTATTAGCTTATAGTAGGGTATTATACGCATGTGAGCCCTCGGGTTTACAAGTGAACCTCCCTTCTTTTCAAACGGTTTATTTTGGAATGGTTCACAATCAGTTCCCTT
Source organism: Ditylenchus destructor (assembly GCA_022814885.1). Classification (NCBI taxonomy): domain Eukaryota; kingdom Metazoa; phylum Nematoda; class Chromadorea; order Rhabditida; family Anguinidae; genus Ditylenchus; species Ditylenchus destructor. The sequence continues at coordinate 148,209 of JAKKPZ010000139.1, read as the reverse complement.
TACACATTTCTAACATTAGTGCACTAAAAATCATACCCCAACTTTCGCGCCAACTAATCCAAAATATTTAAATAAGCCTTTTATTTCACCGGCACTCAAGGGAAATAGCAGTTTAGGCAAATTTGGCAAAGGTTGTCTGCATCGGATTTTAGGAGTTAGGTAAAAAATGCGTTTTTGCATTGCTCCAACTATGTAATAGAGAATTTAGCAGAGTAAGAAAGACAAAGTGCCATTTCCTGATAGACAGTGGAAAATAACCGATAGTCAAAAGCAAAGACCTTGAGGTACTTTTGTCAGACACCAAAAACATATTATAGCCCATTTTTGCCAGATACCCAAAATCTGACGCAGACGAACACATCCCAGGGTTTCCGGAGGATCACAAATATTCAGTTTTTATGTTTATTTATAAGCTTATAGAAGGGTATTATGCGCATGTGAGCCTTCGGGTTTACAAGTGAACCTCCCCTTCTTTTCAAATGGTTTATTTTGGAATGGTTCACAATCAGTTCCCTTTACACATTTCTAACATTAGTGCACTAAAAATCATACCCCAACTTTCGCGCAAACCAGGGTTGCGCCGACTCGACGAAAAGTTCGAGTCGAGTTTCGAGTACGGCTGTGCAATGCAATAGATAGTGGGAAATAACCGACTTTCCTCTGTATTAACCCTTCATTGCCGAGTGTATGATACATCATACGATATTGACTTTATCTCTCTTTCACAAAAATCACAAAAAGAAAAGAAACTAATGAGTGTTTATTGCACAAAGAAAGAGGTTTATGTATGCACAAAGAAAGAAAGTCTATGCATAAACCGTGGCGGCCATGTTTTTTTTAAATAAAGACAGCTCATCTAGAATAAAGCTAATGGTAACGCAGACATTCTGCCTTTTGTCTATGGCTCCGGCAATGAAGGGTTAATCCGGAGTGGGTTAGCATGCTAACCTCCCTTCTATTTAAAAGGTTAGGATTGGGTTAGCATTGGGGCGGTTAGCAAAGGTTAGGAAAGGTTAGCATTGCACAGCCCTAGTTTCGAGTCGACGAAAACCTCGAGTTTCGAGTTACGAGTTTCGAGTCATTTTTGTATTGATTTTTCGGAAATTGCCAAAATCGAGTTTCGAGTCAAATTTCGAGTTTGGCACCCCAAAATTTTTCGAGTCGAGTTTCGAGTCGCCAAAAAAGTCGAGTTTCGAGTTACGAGTTTCGAGTTTTTACTTTCGAGTTTTACTCGGCGCAACCCTGGCGCCAACTAGTCCAAAATATTTAAATAAGCCTTTTATTTGGTACTTCCGGGTTATCGGGCTGCCAAAAATTAAAATTTCAAAATAGCCTAGTCAGTGCCTTCAAAATGATTGTAAAAGTGATGAGTCATTGCTTCTATTCCTCTATCTTACAAATTACAGCCACTATAAAGCAATGACTCATCACTTTTACAATCATTTTGAAGGCACTGACTAGGCTATTTTGAAATTTTAACTTTTGGCAGCCCGATAACCCGGAAGTACCTTTTATTTCACCGGCACTCAAGGGAAGTAGCAGTTTAGGATGAAGTCCATATCCAAGAAGAATTGTGAAAAGCAAATCCCATATCTGAAATTATTTATTATGTAATTTTTTCAAATTACGCCTAAAGTCGAAAATTTTAATATTGATAATAACTTACGAAAATAAGACAAAGAAAATCCCTAAATACTAAGCGGCAGCGTGCGTAGTCTGTAACGCCCAAATTAGACTTTCACTTCGGCACCTTTCCGTGGATAGACCGGGGCGAGTGATAGCTCATTTGAAAGCCCTGAGGCTACTGATCCCGAATAAAATATCAGACCCAAAATTTGAATATTTGAATTCGCGCCAAAACCGAAAAACGTGTTTTTAAGGGTTTTGACCTGGGGAAGTGATGTTTTTTATGTTCCCAATCGATTTCTGAGGCGATTCTGGACAACTTTGCTTTTTACACTTTTTGATTTGGCGCATTTTTGAAAAAAAAGCCACTTTTTGGCCAAAAAATCGGGTTTTTTGATGTAATGTGTCTACGGGTCTGATTTTTGGCACCCGGGGGTTTTCGGGTGCGCTGATCACGAATCTGACGTCAGATTTGAGATTTGAATATTTGAATTCGCGCCAAAACCGAAAAACGTGTTTTTAAGGGTTTTGACCTGGGGAAGTTACTAACGGGTGGGATGTTGCTAAAGGGCGGGATGTTACTAACGGGCGGGATGTTGCTTGGTACAACTTCTACTCCCGAACAACCAAATCTGACCGCTGATGGCGGTGCGCGAAGCGATGAAGAACCCAATCTCCCGCTGTGCACACTCCCGCTTCCTAGCTGAGAGGGGCCGCGAAGCGGCCCATCTCAGCTAGTTATTTCAGTAAGCTGGATTGGATCCCAGCTAATTTTGCTCTAGTTAGCTTCGATCCCTAACTAGATCGGTCTGTTCCAGTGGTATATTATTTTAGTTAGCTATTTTACTAAGTTCTTTAAGAATTTAGTTTAAATTTCGGAAGTCAAATCCATGATACCATATCATAAAGATAACTCATTCATTTTCTTTCGTTGATGTTCAACCTAAAGATATTATCACAAAGTTATATCTGTAGAGGCCAAAAATTTTTGACAGCCGTTGTTTTGCAAAAATTCATGATTCCAAATTACCAAAAATATTTAGGCTTATAAAGAAAAATTTTTGCCCTCGTTCAAAAGTAAAACGCTTACCTGTGAAACCTAAAACTATGTATTAGAAAATCGATGTTCTTTAGTCATTATTTCCCTTTCATCTATAAAATTTCTTTATAAACAATGTTCCTAATTTTTCTCTCTTCACAATTTTCTGGAAGTTTTACTTTGATACAATCCCATGATTTGACTCTTGATAACGCGACATAAAGTTGTCCATGCGCAAAAACTTCGTTTGACAGATCAAGTCCAATTTTTTCAAACGTTTGTCCTTGAGATTTATTTATCGTCATAGCAAATGCAAGTTTTACCGGAAATTGATGTCTGTGTACATCATAGCCAAAGGACGTGTTATCAACCAATGTTATTCTCGGTAACAGAATTATGTTCCCACATTTGGTACCAGATATAATTTGGCATTTAAGAACATGTGTTTTCATCTCAATTACACGTAATCTCGTTCCATTGCAAAGTCCTGTGTCCATGTTCAAATTTCTTAGTAGAATTACAATCGAATTTGTTTTTATCCTCAGAATATGTGGTGGTAATCCGGCTGACACTGATTTATTCAGAACTTCTGGAGGTATTTCACCGCAATTTGTTTCGTCAATACTTGTATAGCCTTGGGTGTTGCCTTCTAACATTTTTAAATGTCTTCATTCAATGTGTCAACGTCACAGTTTAAAGCTGCTAAAATTGCGCTTTTTGACATCTTTTTAAAATCTTGATTCTTTATTAATACTTTGAAAATTTCTTCAGCTAAACTTTTTTTACAAATACATATCTCTGGTAACTGATATCTATCTTTCTCATCGTTTTTTGTTCCATCGCCAATATCAATTAAATCTTGAATGAATTTTACTTGAGTTGGGTCGGCTCTCATATTCTTTTTAAGTTTAAATACTTCAAATTTTTTCCAATGTTTCCATTTTTTTAACGATAAGTCAATTAACTGTGATTTTGATGCATTTCTCTGAATTGGAAGTGTTTGCCTGAAATCTCCACCACACAGAAATATTTTACCTCCAAACAATTTATCATTCTTCATAAGTGTTTTTAGCAATTTATCAGCAATTTCAAATGCATATTTACTTGCCATTGGTGCTTCATCCCATATAATAACATCAGTTTCTATTAGTTCTTTTGCTTCCTTTGAATTGACTTCAATTTGTGAACTTGAATCGTGTAATAATGGGACTGGCAACCCAAATGTCTTATGATTTGTTTTCCCGTTTCGTAAAAGTAATGCTGCTATTCCACTATATGCCGTGTTTATTCCTTTCTTTTTTAAACTTGCAACAATGTGATCGATTGTTTCATAAACATGATGAGTTTCATAAACAGGAGGACAGGGTGTTCTAAAGTCTGGCCTGATTGAACACAAAGATGCAAATGAAAATGAACTGTTTAAGCTGACAATGTTATCATAAAATGCCTTTTTCCCTGGGTAATTTTCAACAAACAGTGATCTCCAATCATCCGGATAATCTTTAAATGGATCTTCTAACTGAATTTTTCCGTTATTACAGCAGTCACTAAATGAGTTGAGTTCAACACGTTCTTTTTGTTCTTCTTTAAAATGCTTTGCGTTACAATATTTGCATTCGCTGGACATTTTTCCAAGTTGATAAAATTCAACATTTTGCCAATCACTGGCAGCTTTATAATTTTGGTCATCCTTTGATCTTCTCCTTTTTCTTAAATTTTGTTGATTCTTTTTTTTTCTTTCCTTTCTTTGTGTGGTTTTGTCTTGGGATTCATTTTCCCTTGACACTCTCATTTGTTCTTTATACTTTTGTTTTCTCTGCTCTGCCTCTTCCTGTGATTGATTTTCTCTCAAATGTTTATCGCGATCATTTCTTTGCTTTAATCTATTACACTTTTCAACGATTGTTTCGTTTTTCTTTTTTTCTTGTCTTAATTTTTTCATATATTCATTCTCTCTTTGTCTGGAATTAGGACTTTTATTTTCTCGGCTTTTACGTTTCCGTTCTGCAGATGTCATTGCTCTTTTTTTCACACTTTTACCGGAATTTGACTTATTTTCATTTGTATTAGAACTGGTACCAGCGTTATTATCACAAAATTGACTTTCTGGAAGAGCATTCGAAGTTGTTTCATTCTGATTGACATGTTTACTCACACTTTGATTTTCTGGATCTGTTTCATCATCAGTCTTTTTATCTTGATTTAAGCGATTTAATGTCTGGTTTACTCCAGATTTAATCGGTTTTGAACCTCTTAATGAATATCTTGACGACATAACTCAAAAAAGTGACAGTAAATCGTAGTGACAATATGGAATCAGATGAGTCACTAAAAAATACAATTTTTAACATGGAAATGGAATAATGTTTCAAATATAAATAGAAATATCAAATAGGGTCAAATATTGCACTATAATTTTTGCACTATAAGATATAGAAAAATCACAAATATAAACAATTTTGCGCATAAAAAATTTTTATAGTTTATTAAGGTAATGTGAGGAATTAAATTGGTTGAAATTAATGATCGGAATAATAAATTCACAAATAAGTTAAATTGCGACAATGATAAGAAATGATAAATATCATCGGATTGAAATGGTATCACGTTCAACAGTGAATTGCTACTAAAATATTGAACCAATGAAGAGTTAACACGCTAAAACGATTTGAAAAGAGCTTTCACATTCGGCCACACGATAACTTATTCACATCGGCCAGCCTTTCTTTGTTATGGCCTTTCTCTAATGCGAATTGACGTTTAATGCACAGATGTTCATATCGGGTTATGTTTTCCTCATATCGGGTTATGTTTTGCGACCAAGATTGCGACATTTGTCGCAATCTTGGTCGCAAAAATAATGTCAAATTCGAACTCCCCGTATCTGAAAACCCCCAAGGACTGATTTTCCCGTCACCAAAATGACTTAAAAGGCCTCAACTGAAAAATCGTGACATCGCCGTATGGTGACACATTACTTTATACTATTAGGATTTCCTTCTTATCGTGATTTAGAACATTTTAACACCTTTGGAATATAAGGCTTAGATAAAGCTTTTGAAAATACTGTAATACCTGTAATTACACCCTATAATGGGGAATAACTATTAGCCATAACAAACAAGGAAGCAAATGGTTCAAACGCTCTCTTCAAACGCGCCTACAAAATAATGAGTAAATAATGCTTGGTTGACTATAAAATAAATGAATCAAATAAATTATAGTCATCCTTTTTCTCTCTCTAGCAAAACATTATTTACTCATTATTTTGTAGGCGCGTTTGAAGAGAGCGTTTGAACCATTTGCTTCCTTGTTTGTTATGGCTAATATAACTCCTCTGTAATTACTCCAATTTGGAAATAATTGAAATCCAATTCATTTTGAATTTCTATATAGATTCTTAAATATAAATATTTTGCACTGGGATTTTATAAATCTATAGATTGTTATATTTTTTATTAATTTTCGCACAAATTAGTCAAAAATTGGACATTCTTTTTAAGATTTTAAAAAATCACCCGACAAAACAGCCAATCTCCTATCAAAGAAATATGCAAATAAAAATTTTATATGCAATTTTTTATAACGAATTTTCATGACAAGTGATGATTATTGTGATTACATAGCTGCCTGTTAAGGGAAGTTTGTTTAATTGTTATTTTTTAATTTCAGTCTTAGATTTCAGCAAATAATGGCTATATATCGAGATTCAATTGTTGGAAATATCCGAATCCAACCCTGAATTTCTTAAATATAAAATTTCTAAAGTAGCGTAACGTAATCATCGGTTGATTTTTGAAATCTTAAAAGGAATGGCCAATTTTTGACTAGGTTTTGCCAAAACTAAGTTTAAAAAATAACAGTTCGCAAACTTCCCTTATGAGTGTCATTTTCACTGTAAGTGAATCAGGGGTAAGGATGTGAAATAACTACCGTAAATCCTCTAATTTAACCTCCGGGGGTATAATTATTCAATCGAGCTCTAGAGGGGGCAAAATTAGAGGGAGGGGTAAATTAGAGGGTCAAAAAATCCACACAAAACGTACGTAAATTTGAGGGGGTATAATTATTCAACCGTGCTCTAGAGTAGCAAAATTAGAGGGAGGGGTAAAATTAGGGTAAGGGGTTAAATTAGAGAGGTGCCTCGACTTTGTTCTCAATCGCCTTTGTTCTCAATAGAGAGGTCAAGTGAGCTTGGACATTCTGAAGTCCGGTGTAATGCATACATGACTTGACGCAGATTTTGTGTAAGGAAAGAAAAGAACGGATCTCCTCTTTGGAGTTACCAGTTTGATTACTCAACTATTGTCTAAAGTCATTAATTCCGGGTAAACAACTTCAGCGCGCTTTAAAGCAATCGTGGCGGGACCCAACCCTGTTTGTGAAAAAGTTTGTGTTTCGATAGGTTTTAAGGGGGTTCGAGTCAATATGATGGAACCCCTCCATAGTAAGTCGACCCCGCTGAATCCGAATCCGGGGTCAAATTTAAACTTTGACCTTTGATTTTTGAACTTTTCCTTTTAAATTTTGGATTTTTCCCGGACTTAAAGAAAAAAGTTTAAAAAACTGCCACTTTTTAAAAAACGAAGTGCACTTTACATACTATTTTCCGTCTAGTTAGGTAAGAATAATAAAAAGCGTTTAAACCTAAAGTGGTCCCGTAGCGATCTCTTCCAGTCGGCTGAAGTTGTTTACCCGGAATTAATGACTTTAGCCAATATAATGAAGCGCAAAAGTGCAAGTACAGCTCTGTAAGATTCTGAGTAAAAGTGTAAAAAATCGTTGCGTAATTGTTTGGGTGTTATTCGCAGAAATTCTAATGGATGAATAACAGATCTTACTCAAAAGTCTGACGCTCAAATGCCATTCATCCTTTGAAGCACTTAAATATTTCTGCTTGATTGGCTGTGTGCGGTAAAAAAAAAGAGCAAGAAATTGTGTATTCTCTTCGATTATGTTCACATGTCCATCGCAAACTCTTACGTAAACGTGCTGGTTCTCAACGAAAACCCCCTTCTCATAAAACCTTATCTTTGAGGTTCGCAATGCCAAAAAATCACTGCTTTACATTTCAATTCTAATATTGTCCGACCTCAATCAGTAATAACTTTGTAGGATGCCATTGCGGATCTCATTGGAGTGGGTTGTTAAAGGTATCAACGGTGTTGTCAACGGTCATTACGTACCTGTTATCAAGGGTGATAAACAGGTCTTAGTTTAAAATTTGTATGACAAAAATGTCTCTGAAGCTTTCTATTGATTAAAATTTTTTTTGTTCATCATATCAACAGAAAGTGCAAAAAAATCTGATGTGACTACAGTCACATCAGCCCGGCGAAGTTAAATATGAGAAATATATTTGTGAAGTTAGATTACTTTTCTGCTTTTTCTTATTTTCTTTTCGCCTTTTATATAGGCGAAGAGTTATGAATAGGTTGCCTATAAAAGTGTGTAATTATTATGCGCAGTATAACGGAACTTTGTGTCAGTATAACAAAACGCAATGTGTGATTAGCGGAATAAACGAGTCGATTTTAGATGCAAAGGTGATCTTGGCTTCGGCCATTATCCTGTAATGTTTTGAAAACGGCCTTTAGACAATTCAAAACTATGGAAATTCAAAGTCCCGGCTCACTACTAAACTCCTATATTTCGCACTATCAAAATCTGATTACATATTTTGATCAAGCATCCAAAGTTACATGCAATTATCCACTTTTTAGACCCGAATCAAGGTACCACCAAATAAAGATATAGCCAATTGTTAACCACTACCAAAGTGCCACATTTTTAATTTGTGTGTTAAATTCTTTTAACTCATCCGATTAAGCATCCAAAGGTAAACATGCAAATAATTGTTATAAATATAACATGTCCGCATTTGATACATGTCATAGCAGATTACGACATAGAAAGAAGTTGGATTTTTCTTATTTCCCACATTTTCGTCATTCCTTAATTACTGAGATTACTCAGAATTAAACAGTGTTGTATTCGGCTTCAGTTCTGCCAAAAAGCAGTCAAAGTTATCAGCCAACCGTAAACCAAAATCTGAAAATGCTTTTGTCTGCTCAAATTTGCGTGCTTTCTGAGAAAAGTTCGGAACACTAATTATCTGTACTTTAAATCGAACTAGGATTCGCAATAATGACTCTTGAATAATCCCCAGCAATGGATAATCACTCTTGGATAATCCCCGAAAAGACAAGTGCCGGGTATGCTTGCAAGGTCTAATTGGGTCGCGCTTCTATGAAATTTGTGATTCACCTAGTCATAATTGTTGCCGCTCACACCTATAAATGGCTTGCCTCTTACTTAATAAAGTTCTTACGTAGAACTTAAAGTTCTTACGTTCGCCCTTTTCTGCGGAAAATAGATTATAATGATTTACGTATGTTGCACTTCTCTACTCTCTACCGAAAATGTTGTCTTTTTCAAGCGTACCGCACACAAGAACCTGTTTGACTGGGATTCAGATCTCGAAAAAATTTGAAATAAAAAATCCATTAGCGTTTGAATTTGCGCCAAAATTATGATTTCCAAATAGAGAAATTTGGTAGTAGAGTATTCCTAAATAGAGCGCATGTGATATTTTTGTTAAGAGAACGCCCTTAAGTGTAAAGATCTTATATCTTCTGTGTTGCTGAATCACAGGAACACCAAATTCGTACGACCAAAAAATCTTACATTCAGAAATACAGATAATACGTTCCTATTTTTATGTCTGTCTCCAAAGTATAAACCTACCTTTTAGTGTGTTACCAGTTTTAATTTTGGAATTTAGAATCATCAGCAGTCATCAAACACAGGAGGTCTTCAAATATGCCCGGTAAGAAATCATGGTTTTCTTGGAACTGAGTTATTGTTTCTAGTTTTGACAAAAAGATTGTTTACCCATATCGGGTCCCTCTAAGTTGATAGGGTGGTGTCCCCCCCCCCCCCAATAGAATAAGGGGCATGCCGCGCTCGGATTTGGGCATGTGATACGTCAATCGCTTCGTCTCGGCGATACAAGACGATTGGTACCATTTTCAGCCCCCAGACGGCCCCCTGTGGCCCCCTACGACCCCCCTTTACCCCCGGGGGTGCAGAAAATGCAACTTTTTACGCCGCGCTCGGATTTGGGCGTGTGATACGTCAATCGCTTCCTCTCGGCGAGACAAGACGATTGGTACTATTTTCAGGGCGCAGACGAGTTCCAAATGGTTTCCGGAAATCCGGAAAATCCTGGATGACCATGGGCGCCGCCAAGCGGCGAAGCCGCGGGGCAGTCCTATGGAATTTTCTTTCTATTTTCTTAAGAAACGTACCCTCAAAAATGGATAGTGTGCTACAAAAGTCCAAAATACTGAAGCGATACAATGTGATTAGATTGACTTAGCTTTGCTACGCCAAGGCAGGAGACATATTGGACTGAGTTTACTTCTTGAGCGTGAGCCCAAGCGTCCATACTAGTGGTGACCCAGTTTCGGTTTCCGATCGGTCGCAGAACTTGAACCGAAGATACGAAAAAATTTCAGCAGGAATTTAAAAACCAAAAATAACTGGAACCAAACTATCAGAAAAATCGGAGACGGTAAAGAACAGGAAGCGAAAAACTTAAAAAATTTGCAACCGGGACAACACTAATCTTTATTGCTCGTGCAAATGATGTCAATCCTAAGTAAACACTCATGACTACAGTTATTATTCAGGAATAGATGAAGTACACCATGTGATGGAAGGGACAGTGAACACTCTTTCCATTCTGTTCAACGTCTACTTGCTTTATCTCATCAAATATCACTCCGCCTTTGGAGTCAAACTGTATCAATACCTCTTGACTATCGATGCATTGCTTGATCTCGCCCTTAGCATAAACGCTTTTATCGCGCAGCCGGTAGTGTACTGTTTGCATTTTGTCTTGAATTTTGGCTAAAAGTGTAAATTTTACGTAAATGACGAAAAAGGCGAAGATAGAACTCTTTTAGCCATTTCCGACTTAAATTTATCCTAATTGAACATGTTGGGTTTAATAGTGAACCAAAAATACAAAGAAAGTTCAAAATCAATCCCACCTAAAAGTATGCTTTACAATACACATATTCTAAAGTAGGCAAAAATTTGAGAAATAGTATAAAAATGCCAGACAGTTAGAAAAAAGCGAGAGACTTCTCAAAAAATGTCACATTTAGGTTACAGTTTACTGTAACAAAAATTAGCTGGTCTGATTTCCAGGTCGTAATAACTGCAAACGGATATAGCACGATGATTTCAAACGGTTTCTTTGCCGGTGGATCAGCTTCTTTTGACTCTTTCTGATCATTCTACATACAAATATTATTTGGATCCCAGTGCAATTTGTCTACAGATATATGTTATTGTTATAACATTCTTTATCAACGAAACGGTTACCGACGTATGTTTGGGAAAAGTTTTTCTTTATCAACGAAACGGTTACCGACGTACGTTTGGGAAATAACTTTCTTTACCAACGTAACGGTTACCGACGTACGTTTGGGTAAAGTTTTTCTTTATCAACGAAACGGTTACCGACGTACGTTTGGGAAATAACTTTCTTTATCAACGAAACGGTTACCGACGTACGTTTGGGAAATAACTTTCTTTATCAACGAATCGGTTACCGACGTACGTTTGGGAAATAACTTTCTTTACCAACGAAACGGTTACCGACGTACGTTTGGGAAATAACTTTCTTTACCAACGAAACGGTTACCGACGTACGTTTGGGAAATAACTTTCTTTACGAACGTAACGGTTACCGACGTACGTTTGGGTAAGTATTTCTTTATCAACGAATCGGTTACCGACGTATGTTTGGGAAAAGTTTTTCTTTATCAACGAAACGGTTACCGACATACGTTTGGGAAATAACTTTCTTTACCAACTTAACGGTTACCGACGTACGTTTGGGTAAGTATTTCTTTATCAACGAATCGGTTATCGACGTATGTTTGGGAAAAGTTTTTCTTTATCAACGAAACGGTTACCGACGTACGTTTGGGAAATAACATTCTTTATCAACGAAACGGTTACCGACGTACGTTTGGGTAAGTATTTCTTTATCAACGAAACGATTACCGACGTACGTTTGGGTAAGTATTTCTTTATCAACGAAACGATTACCGACGTACGTTTGGGAAATAACTTTCTTTACGAACGTAACGGTTACCGACGTACGTTTGGGTAAGTATTTCTTTATCAACGAATCGGTTACCGACGTATGTTTGGGAAAAGTTTTTCTTTATCAACGAAACGGTTACCGACATACGTTTGGGAAATAACTTTCTTTACCAACTTAACGGTTACCGACGTACGTTTGGGTAAGTATTTCTTTATCAACGAATCGGTTATCGACGTATGTTTGGGAAAAGTTTTTCTTTATCAACGAAACGGTTACCGACGTACGTTTGGGAAATAACTTTCTTTATCAACGAAACGGTTACCGACGTACGTTTGGGAAATAACTTTCTTTATCAACGAAACGGTTACCGACGTATGTTTGGGAAAAGTTTTTCTTTATCAACGAAACGATTACCGACGTACGTTTGGGAAATAACTTTCTTTACCAACGTAACGGTTACCGACGTACGTTTGGGAAATAACTTACTTTATCAACGAAACGATTACCGACGTACGTTTGGGAAATAACTTTCTTTACCAACGTAACGGTTACCGACGTACGTTTGGGAAAAGTTTTTCTTTATCAAAGAAACGGTTACCGACGTACGTTTGGGAAATAACATACTTTATCAACGAAACGGTTACCGACGTACGTTTGGGAAATAACTTTCTTTATCAACGAAACGGTTACCGACGTACGTTTGGGAAATAACTTTCTTTATCAACGAAACGGTTACCGACGTACGTTTGGGAAATAACTTTCTTTATCAACGAAACGGTTACCGACGTACGTTTGGGAAATAACTTTCTTTACCAACGTAACGGTTACCGACGTACGTTCAGGTAAGTATTTCTTTATCAACGAATCGGTTACCGACGTATGTTTGGGAAAAGTTTTTCTTTATCAACGAAACGGTTACCGACGTACGTTTGGGAAATAACTTTCTTTACCAACGTAACGGTTACCGACGTACGTTTGGGTAAGTATTTCTTTATCAACGAATCGGTTATCGACGTATGTTTGGGAAAAGTTTTTCTTTATCAACGAAACGGTTACCGACGTACGTTTGGGAAATAACTTTCTTTATCAACGAAACGGTTACCGACGTACGTTTGGGAAATAACTTTCTTTATCAACGAAACGGTTACCGACGTACGTTTGGGAAAAGTTTTTCTTTATCAACGAAACGGTTACCGACGTACGTTTGGGAAATAACTTTCTTTACCAACGAAACGGTTACCGACGTACGTTTGGGAAATAACTTACTTTATCAACGAAACGGTTACCGACGTACGTTTGGGAAATAACTTTCTTTACCAACGTAACGGTTACCGACGTACGTTTGGGAAAAGTTTTTCTTTATCAACGAAACGGTTACCGACGTACGTTTGGGAAATAACTTACTTTATCAACGAAACGGTTACCGACGTACGTTTGGGAAATAACTTTCTTTATCAACGAATCGGTTACCGACGTACGTTTGGGAAATAACTTACTTTATCAACGAAACGATTACCGACGTACGTTTGGGAAATAACTTTCTTTACCAACGTAACGGTTACCGACGTACGTTTGGGAAATAACTTACTTTATCAACGAAACGATTACCGACGTACGTTTGGGAAATAACTTTCTTTACCAACGTAACGGTTACCGACGTACGTTTGGGAAATAACTTTCTTTATCAACGTAACGGTTACCGACGTACATTTGGGAAATAACTTTCTTTACGAACGTAACGGTTACCGACGTACGTTTGGGTAAGTATTTCTTTATCAACGAATCGGTTACCGACGTATGTTTGGGAAAAGTTTTTCTTTATCAACGAAACGGTTACCGGAAATTCGGTTAGGTACCTTGTCCCACCGATACAGGGGTGTGTGATAGCTCAAAATGCTCCCCAGGATGGGGAAAGACGAGTGGCGAAAAAATTTTCCCACTTTTCGGCTTTTATCGAGAGTTATGCCCTGAGGCAGTTTTACACACTATTTCTCTTTTCTCTAACCGGCTAAAATGCATTTTTGATTTCAGAGTGTTTCCGAAGCTAATTTTTTGCACCCGGGGGTTTTTTGGGGTGCTGAATCCGAATCCGGGGTCAAAAAAATTATGGGGGTACCCCCGGGGTACGGAAAAAAATTTTTCCGAAGAATTTTTTTCCGAAATCTTTTGAAAAATCGGAAACTCCGTTCGAGCGGCTGAAGGCCACGAGGCTCCCCTGACAAAGCCACTGAGGGCATATTTGCGAGGCTCCACTGATGGCGAGACAGTCCTGTGGTCGGGCGCGGAGCGCCCGACCCTCTCCCTTGGAATGTGAGGGAACTTAGAACATATACTCCCGAACAACCCAATCTGACCGCTGATGGCGGTGCGCGAAGCGCCGCGGATGCATGCTAACCGCTTCCTAGCCTGGGAGGAGGCGCGAAGCGCCTCCCCAGGCTAGTTGTATGATAAACAATAAACATTATTTCGCCCATAATCTGAGACAATGAACTATTTTCTTGAAACAGAAAAAGTTACCTTACATTGTAGGTTCTGGATAAGGGGTATCCAAGGGGCCGTTGTCCAAGGCCATGACCGGATACGGGATCTCCTCGGGACCTTTGTCCAAATATCCTAAAATGGAGAATTAATAATAATAACTTTACTGCATTGAAAATGCGAATACAACAATAATTGACAACTCAATTGACAACAATATATAATGCCTGTCTAAGGAATGTGTAATAGGACTGTCTTAGTGTTCGCGCCAGTTCACTCACCTGGCGAAACTAATTAATAATTAATTTATTTGCTCTTCTTGGAGCGATGGGTATATACAATAAAGTCAACAATTACAAAGTCATAATGCAACAAGTGATATCAGAACAAAACAATACATTAAGCGAAGACAAAACAACATATCTAACAAGGAATGTATGACAAGCCAAGTCAATATAGGGGGAAGATTTCTTGGATTTCTTTTGTACTAATTAAATTGTGAAATTCATTGGGGAATGTTTTCCGGATATGGATTGGCAGTTTACTGTATAGCCTAGCAGTACGGATACAGAAAGAATGGACCCGGAAGAAAGAATTTTGGGTCACTAGATTTCAGTCCTGAACACTATGTCTAATTCAGTCATGAACACTATGTCTATACCATTCACTATTGTCTACCCACTATCCCATTCATTATTGCGGTAGGTACCTTTACCTAATCTTCAGCTACCTTTACCTTATCGGACTTATTCTTTGCAAATTCCGGAGCCGCTAATTGGCAATAATGCAGTCTATTGGCTGCCAAATTGTAGGATTATGATTATGGAATACGCTCGCTATACGTGGAAACATGCTTCCAAAATCTTTTTAAATTGGTAATATAAAGCATCTTTAGAAACTCGAAGGATTTCTAAAAGTAATTCGGAAGGTTAAAATAAGAATGCTGGAAAGGTTGACAGAAATGAATGAGAGTCTAAGAGAAACAGAGCCAGAAAATAGGTACAATTTTAGTTCAGAACCCCGTCCGACGGGGGTCTGAACTAAATATTTTCCTTAGCCTTTAAGGCGATTTTATTTAGTCCCCCCCCCCCGTCCTACACATTCAGTTCAAATTTCACTTCAAATTTCTCTGTCTGCATCAAACAAAGAAGTTGTTTATTTAAATCTTTTAAATAAAGAACTTCTTTGTTAAAAATCTTCCTTGTATTTTTTAACTGAATGTGTAGGACGGGCGGCTGAACTAAATAAAATCGCCTTAAAAGCTAAGGAAAATATTTAGTTCAGACCCCCCCCCATCGAATGGGGGGGGACTAAATTTGTACCAGAAAAGAAAACCTGAGCCAGGCAAACTCGCAGAATTCAATTGCTTAACTAAACTCAAACTCACAAAAGCTACAATTTGAGAATGGCTTAGGTACTCACGCTTGACTTGGTTTAACGGAATGGCAATAAAACAGAAATTCCAATTAGGCTTAAGCCCTTAGGTGATTCTCTCTTGTTTTGGGAAAAGCAAAAGCTAATCAACAATTTTTTAAGTTGTTTAATAGAATTTTATTGAATATTGATTGATTTTATAAAGATTTGAATTTTTATGAATAGGTACAAAATAGCGCTAGACCGCTATTTTGTATACTACTCTCAGTTACTGGCGGTATGTCTTGGTTTAACGGAATGGCAATCAAACAGAAATTCCAATTAGGCTTAAGCCATCGGCCGATTCTCTCTTCTTATGGAATAACAAAAGCAGAATAAAAATTTTGTTTCCAGTTCGGATCGCGAACTGGAACTGAAGAGCCCAAAACAAAACTACGATGTCATCCCGGATCAGACAAAACGTTATAAAATTGTCGTTGTTGTAAAACTAAAGCAGCCTATACATCTCCTCGACAGAGTTTGTTTGATGTTTAATCTTCGATATAGCCGGAAATGTCTGAATTTTTATTGATAGAGAGCGGTGTGTGTAGATTGTGTCCGTGTGTGGAGCACTTTTTAGCGCATTAACGACGCAACATCAAAGAATAGGACATATGTTAAGAAACTAAATTTGATTACGGTTACGATGCCAAAAGCGGGGCTGATGTAATTGTGCGCATGTACTTACGTACATAAAATGCCTTACAAAAAAAATTACCCCTAAGAATTCACTTCGAAAAGTCTGACAAAAATCATAATTAGAATACAAGAAAACCTGATCCAGGGATCTACTACGATTGACCCCCGTTCCGTTTGACCCCCGTTGAATTTAAACCATGGTAACTTAGGTATATTATCTCCATTTCGGATTCTGTAAAAAGTATCACAAAAAAATTTTCCAATATCTGGCAAATTTGGCCACGAAATCGCCTCGGGGGTCAAACGACCGGCTCGAGAGTAGGCCGTTTGACCCCCGAGGCTATTTCGTGGCCAAATTTGCCAGATATTGGAAAAATTTTTTTGTGGTACTATACACCCCTTAGGGGGTTACAACATACTTTTTACAGAATCCGAAATGGAGATAATATACCTAAGTTACCATGGTTTAAATTCAACGGGGGTCAAACCGAACGGGGGTCAAACGCACGGACCCGCTGATCCAGACATGACCTGATACAGACACCCCATTGCTTGGCTAAGCTCAACCTAACAAAATCTATAATTTGAGGATGGCTCAGTTACCGTAACTATGGCTTGGTTACTCACTCTTCTCTTGGTTGTTATCTGGAATGATGAATGGTGTTCTCATGCTCCAAAATTTTGCTCACCAGATAAATTTTTCGAAAACATCAAAAATCATGATTGGATGTAAAGATGCACCAACATTTGCGTACAAGAAAAAGTGCCAAGAAAAATGTCCAAATTAAAAAACCAACATTTGCGTTTGGTTCAAAAATCTGCAAATTTCAGGTCAGTAATCAGCTCAAATATTTTCTTTTTGTGATTCGAACATGGCTGAATAACAAATTAAATAAAAAATGATCCGCAATGCTTTGTTTTTTTTTCGCTTCTTGATTGTGAAAGTTCCGATTCTACTCGCATCTTTTGTCCCATTGCGTCAAAAGGACCTAAAATTTTTAAAATAGGTTAAAAATTTTAAGCTTAAAATCTTCCTTTCTTCGCTCATCTGCCTACTGATTTCTCGCTGATGAATCAGTAGACAACCTCCTCACTGCCAGCGCTCACTAAGACTCATTTGACAACCGCAACACCAAACTAAAGAAATCATCTCTAGTGCACTCCTATTGAAATTTGTGGAAAGACCACAGAAAATACAATTATTGTGATAAGACGAAACGTCACCTTCTTCTTTAAGCGACGTGCGTGACATCATTCACAATATTTGCACTATGGGTTAGATAGAATGCAACTGGTAGATTATGTGGAATAGATTGTTGACGATTAGCGAACAATGGGCTTGATAGCATTCAAAAGGGAGACATTTAGGGATAGGCGGCGAGTTCCTTAGCGGAAATTCGGTGAATTGTATTTTCTAGTCTGCCACTATTAATACAGTTATCTCTGTCTCAAGTATAGTGTTGATAAAGACCGTTTAATTGGGGTTAGTTTCACATTGTAAACACAGCTCATTTACTGCGATTTTTAACAGTTTCTCAGTCATCGTTGCCTTCTTGGTTAATTTCTTGGATGTACAGTCTACCTTCGTTTATCGGAAACGATTTATTTTGCCGATTTGTTTCCGATAACTGATATAAATGAGGGAAATTTGTATGGAAAAAATCCTTTCCAAAAATTTTTTCCGATAAACGAATTTTTCGGATAAAAATTTATTTTGAAAAAGGGATCCTTTGGGAATTTTTTATTCAATAGAAGAATATTCGAACTAGATAGGTTTTATTGCTACTAAAATTTTTTTTCAAATTTTTAAAATCCGGAATTTCGTCTAAAACTACGATTTTTTGCATAAAAAACCATAGGGGGACCCTATTGATTTTTTTCAACAGATTTTTCAGAAAAATGATTTTTCATACCATAGTGTCCCCCGTATGTTTTTTTGCAAAAAATTATTTTTAGACAATTTTTTGCAAGAAAACATACGGGGGACACTATGGTATGAAAAATCATTTTTCTGAAAAATCTGTTGAAAAAAATCAATAGGGTCCCCCCTATGGTTTTTTATGCAAAAAATTGGTTTTTTTAGATATCTTTAAAAAATAGTCTAAATTTTGTCTAAATTTGGTGAAATTTTAGAAAAAATTGGCTAATTTTTCCTAAAAATTCAAATCAATATCATCGTTGCCTTCTTGGTTAATTTACCAAATATCACATGTTACATTCTAGAAGGATGCCACGTTATCCGTACCTCGTGCTGATATTTTTCTGCGCGACTCATGCCGTGGTTCACAAGTTTCTGGCCAGATCTTACCGACTAAGCAGTGCAAAGGATGCCGGTCACACAAGCTTTAGTCTACTCAAAAGTTATCAGGATACTCACCGGCAGGGATTGGGTGCTGATATATTGAACCAAGGAATAAAACTTGACCGAAACCAGGATACGTCCTACGTTTACATTGCAAATGTTTCAATCGGAACTCCCGGTATTATTTTTTCTCATTGATTACTTTAAAAGTTTTGGGTCTAGAATGGAATCCAATTTCTGGAAAAATGTGTTCAAATCACAAAAAATTCTTCAGCCACAAAGTTCAACCAGAAAAAGATGGCAAGTGACTGTGCCTAGGGCTATAAGACGGTTTCGGCCCTCCATCCCCCGACACTTTCGCCTCCCCGTATATCGGTTACAAAATTTTTCACCAAATTTGGCTGTTTTTCAAAATTTTTGAATTTCTCTGTAAATTACATCCTTATAGTAAGCTTGTGACGTCCGACCCTCCGTACGTTTCACGTTTTGAGGGTGCATGACAATTGAGCGCCAGACTATTGAGCGCCGGACAATTGAGCGCCGACAATTGAGCGCCAACTATTGAGCGCCAGACTATTGAGCGCCAGACAATTGCGCGCCGGACGATTGAGCGCCAAAAAAAAGGACAATTGCGCGCCAACGCATAAAACGCGTTTTTTGACCCGCAAAAGTCGCAGTTTTTTGACAATGTTTTTCATTTTGGTTTCTTATTAAGTTTAACCCTTTAATGTCCAGTGTATCTTTGGCCAGTTAATTTCTGGCCAGTTTTTTAGCTTCTTAGCTAAAATCTGATATTACTCTTATAGAGTCACTTTTTGTCCTGAATAATAATATAAAAATCAACTGATTTATCTAATCTATTCATTTATCTAATCTATTCATTCCTTTTTCAATTTTGTTATTCCCTCTCCATACTCCTTTCTGCTCGTGCCGTTTTGTTCTAAAATATTGAAAATGCAAAATCAAAGAGCTATCGAATCTGAACGCCGCAAGCCTCTCGTTGAAGCGCAAAACGGATTCCTTTTCCGATTCGACAAAGCCAGCTCAGACAAATCAAAGTGGTATTGGCGATGCAATTTCAAAGGATGCAAAGCTCGCGCAGTTTCTGATGTCAATAGCGTCAACTTGTTTGTAACTCAGCCAAAACACATCGACTTTGCGAGCCCAAACAATCTCAAGTATGTTACCTAGCGTTTGGTTTGAATTATTTTATATAAACTGAGTTACGTAGTAATATTTGAAATTATGCAAGAGCGTTTGGAATTCTGTTGGAGGGGGCCTTTGCTTTTATATATATATGCTAATATTTTTTGGAAATTTTGAATTCGTTTAATTAATGTGTTTTAGTCGACGCGAGAGAGTCATCGCTGCAAAAGACATTGCTTTCCGAATGCCTCTTGCACCTGCTAGCCAAGTTCTTTCTGCTGTGAAAATGCAAATGACCGATGAGCAGCTTAGAAGCTTTCCTTCTAACGAAGCTATGAGAAAAGCAGTTTCGCGAGTGCGAATGCCTTTAGCTGCGGGTATCCTGGACTGTCCTCTTTCGGCAGTGAATTGGGCTCTGGCGGAACGCTACACCAAGAACCGCGCGGATGAGCAATTCCTGATTTATGATTCTCGAACTCAGTATCCAAATGAGAAGGTAAATATAAGTACTTAAAACCTAAAATCTTGTAGGAAAGTAGGATAGTATTGTAGGAAAATAGGAATAGGGAAATCTTTTTCTTTTTTTTATTCTTCATTTTGGTTATATTTAAGACTGGTTTTATTCAGATCGTGTTCGGATTCGCCTCCAAGCGAACTTTGGCATTTTTGAACAAAAGTGATCGCATTGGGATGGATGGAACGTTTTATTGTCGCCCAGAAGGATTTGCACAGCTTTATTCCGTTCATGCCTTTCTTAACGAACATTGCATTCCCGTCGCTTATTTTTTGATGCAAGATCAGTTGACCGAGTCTTATCTGCATGCATTTCAACAGCTTTTTTCTCTCAATCCCAACTACAGGCCGGCAAGCATCATGGCAGGTTTGTTAAATTTTAATAACTTGAAAAATGTCAGTGAAAAAAATCCGTAATTCAGTCAATTTCATTATTTCCAAAAATGTTTTTTATTCTCACTAGACATTTTAGACATGGAATTAGCGCCTATCAACGCCATCAAAACAGTTTTCCCGGATGTACGCGTCAATTACTGCCTCTTCCATGTTAGTCAAGCGATGTTTGCGAAAATAAAAGCGTATGGACTGCTTCCTCTCTACGACAATGCGGATGTCAGAACGTTTCTGCGCTGTTTTCCTGCGATGGCTCTTTCGCCACCCGAAGAGGTAGAAAATCATTACACACTCCTTGAATAAGAGGTATCTCAGCTTATCACCAATGGTCAAATTTCAGCTGATCTCGTCGCCAAGTTAGAAAGTAGGTTACTTTTAAAGTCTATTCAATTAAAACTATTCAAAATATTAAGATTTGAAAATAATCAGAAAATGGTGTAGGGAATACATCAGTAAAATGTACAAATCAGTAACTGAAATTTTTCCAGATTACGTGGCATACATCAGGGACAACTACGTAAAACGCATTAACCGATTCGGCCGAATTACAGCTCCGCGATACAGCATCGAAGACTGGAATTGTCATGTCTCAGTGTTTCAAGATTTACCGCGAACCAATAACTCAATAGAAGGATGGAACCGCACTTTCAATGAGCGTTTCAACAAGGCCAGAATGAGCTTAGCACAATTTATTGAGCGAATCATCATTGAAGAAGAATACCAGTATCAATCTGTGATCCAGTAAGTTCTTGAAAAGGGAATAAATAATAGTGCTTACTTCAAATTTAAATTCAAAACTCATTTGTTTCTTGACATGAGCCAAAATGTCTTGATATAATGCCAAATTTCAGGCATGAAAATGATC
Organism: Ditylenchus destructor; assembly: GCA_022814885.1. Classification (NCBI taxonomy): domain Eukaryota; kingdom Metazoa; phylum Nematoda; class Chromadorea; order Rhabditida; family Anguinidae; genus Ditylenchus; species Ditylenchus destructor. Next base: position 126,671 of record JAKKPZ010000139.1, on the reverse strand, counting down.
CGACCCTTCCACTTCGAGGTCGTCAAAACAAGAAAATTGCTGACCGAAATCGAAAAATTAAATCACTGCTCGACAACTACACCTCAAAGCCACCTGAAGATCGCAATCCGTTGATTTTTTTGAAAGCGGCGCAAAGATTTTTGCTGAAGCACGATTATTCTGAGACCGCTCAAGTGGAGGAGAATAACAACGATGACCAAGATCAAGAAAATTAGTTAGAAGATTAAATTTTGTCGCTTTTGTGAAACGTTTCTTCAATTTGTTTATTAGTGCTCAAAATAAAATGACTTTTCATTCCCGGTAGAACACACTTAAACTTAATGAAAATCCAAAATGAAAAACATTGTCAAAAAACTGCGACTTTTGCGGGTCAAAAAACGCGTTTTATGCGTTGGCGCGCAATTGTCCTTTTTTTTTGGCGCTCAATCGTCCGGCGCGCAATTGTCTGGCGCTCAATAGTCTGGCGCTCAATAGTTGGCGCTCAATTGTCGGCGCTCAATTGTCCGGCGCTCAATAGTCTGGCGCTCAATTGTCATAGAGCCCGTTTTGATCTTTGATCCCTTATTTTCGTGTCTTTCCCGCTTTTTTGACTACAAACTACAAATTTTGTAGCTTATGGTTTTGTGCCATTTCAGGTCGAAATTTTTGGTACTCAGGGGTTTTCGGATACGGGGAATTCGAATCTGAGGTCGGATTTGACCCCGAGGTCGAACAGACCAGTGCTTATTTTTCGTGTCTGTCCCGCTTTTTTCAGGAGGCAATTAATCGTTTTTGGACGTTTGTGGTCGGGCGCTCCGCGCCCGACCTTCTCCCTTGGACTGTGAGGGAACTTAGAGCACACAGGGTATAACTCAATCCTACCCCATAAACAATACGAGCCACCGCAGATGGCGAACCAGTCCTGTGGTCGGGCGCGGACGACCTTCCCCCTTGGAATGCGAGTGAAGTTAGAACAGAAAAGGCATACTGATATAGACTCCCCGCGCGCTAGCGCGCGTTAGCGCGCTAGTTTTTAGGGTAACTTTGATGCGGGGAACACGAATTTTTCCCGGTTTGGTACAAAAATTTGCACTATTTTTTAAAATAGTTGGAGGAATGTAACCAAATAGCGCCGCAGGCGAAAATTTTAATTCTGAATTGTCTCTACACTAAAATTTTCGCCGGCAGAGAACTTAAATTTCCCAATTTTCGGCGTTTTTAGCAATGGATAAATAATGGAAAAAACAGCGCTGCAAGCGAAAATTTTTCAATTTTCGGCGTTTTTAGCTCAAAATCAGCACGTCGGCGCCAAACAAGGGGAAAGTGTGACAAAAAGTGTACAAGGCATGTTTTGTCGACAGTTGGTCGAGATTTTTGGTACATACCCTAATTTGGGTACGGGGAATCCGAATTTGGCATTATTTTTGGCATTCGGTTGGGGGGTTTTTGGCGTTCTGCCCATTTTCTGTTTTTGGGGCAAAAATGGCCCAAAAATGACCATTTTATACGCGTTACGTTAAAAATAATTGCAGATTCGGACTCAGCGCATCAAAAAACCCCTAAAAACACATTTTGCTGACATTCCAAAAAAATTTCATTTTTTGACCACATGGATTTTGAAAAAAATCGATTTTTTGAAAAGGTGGAAAATTTTTCTGCAATGAATGTTTTTAGGGGTAATTCGATGCGCTGATTCCGAATCTGCAGTTATTTTTATCATATCACGTCAAAAATGGCCATTTTCGGACGATTTTTTCGTCTCAAGTTCGAACCCCAGGTCCGTCAATCATTTTTTTTCTCACGAAAATACCGAATTTTCTTGAAAATAACCACAAATCCTTGTTTACTGGACCACAATTGATTAAAAATTTGCAACTGTAAAATGAAATACCATCAATACTAATTTTCTGGCACCATTTTGTGACAATTTTGGCCAAAAAACGTCAAAAAACGCAATTTTCCCAATTTTCGTGGCGGGACCACCCACGATCTGAGTCCAAATTCGGATTCTCCGTATCCGAAATAGGGTATCTACCAAAAATCCCGGTCCATTTCGAACGTTCTACTTCACATTTTCAGCAAAATACACAAAAATGGTCATTTTTGGGCAAAAAAACCTAAAAAACGTCGTATTGGGCTCAAATTTCGTCTTAGCTAAGATTTTTTTTGAAATAGTAAAATTTGAGGTGTTACTCGATCATATTTGACAAGTGAAATATTCGTCCGTACGATTATTATTTCTAAATCGGGTCTCAAAGTTGACTCATTTAACACTGAAAAACGCAAAGTGAAATATTCATCCTACGATTTAAAATTAAAATCTGCGTTCTTAAACTTGATACATTTTACACTGAAAAATGCAAAGTGTACCAAATTTGAGGCCCAAAATCTAAATTTTAAATTGTCGGACGAATATTTCACCCACCAGGTATGATAGAGCAACACCTGAACTTGCTTCCTGGCAAAAAAATCATTGATAAGACGAGATTTGATTTTTGGCTGAAAATCGGCCGTACACTTTTTGTCACACTTGGCGCCGACGTGTCAGTAGTTTTTGTTACTAAAAACGACAATTGCCGTTCATTAACAATGGTGAACGAAAGAAAAATAAGCGCCGCAGGCGAAAATTATTCGACTTTTGGCAATTTTCATATAAAAATATTCAAAATTCTTGGAGAAAAAATGGTAACCAAAGAGCGCCGCAGGCGAAAATTTTTTGAAATTTTCTCAAATTTTTCTCGGCCGCGCCCTCTCGGGCACGGCCGAGAGCCTAAATTTGAATTCCCCGGTCGAGTGCATTCTTAGGGGTGCCCGATATTTCCGATCCGATCCGATCTCCCAGTCCTGGTGGGGAGGAGGAGTGTCCGTTTCCTGTGCCTAGCACCAGTGGCGCAACCAGAGGGGTGGGTACCGGGGGTACGTACCCCCCCCCCCAAAATCGGAAAATTTGAAAAACCGAGTGTAAATCAGTGCAAATTTGGGCAAAATTTGGTCCGGTACCCCCCCCCCCCCCAAAAAAAAACCAAAAGTTGGGGGTACTAAAAAAGTGTACCCCCCCTAAATGGCCATTTCCACTGAAACGTACCCCCCCCCAAAAAAAAATCCTGGTTACGCCCCTGCCTAGCACTACCAAAGACTGACTACAGATAAATGGCTTATGGACTCCAATTTCTGCAATGCACTAAATACATATTTTTGTTGAGTCAGACACCAGCAAGACAATGTGTAAATGAAATGGAATAGAAACAAAAGAATGAAAGGAATGTGTGACTGACAAATCAAACTTTGACAATTCCAGTTTTGATATAATAACGTTTCAGCTCAAACTTTTGCGATGGAAATTGATCTCTGGCACATTGGAGATTTGTGCGTCATCGGCTCTAATTTCACCTTAAGGTTTGGCAAAAAATTTACATTTAAGTCCCTTGAGACAATCCTGGCAGCGCTCGTGTATGAAAAATTTTATTCGAACCTCATATTGAGGCCGAAGTTTTGACTTGCTAAAAAAACTCTGGATAACGTTAAGAATATCATCAATATTGTTATTTGAATACATATGAAATGAACCACATCTGTACTTTAGCGGCACGTTTTACGATCCCGGTCGTCACAAAAAACAGACATATGAACAAAGGTATAGCCAAACAATTATTTTTAGCGATAAATATGCGTTTTGCAGAAATTCTAGCACATTTACGGAACTCACAGGCAACTTCCAGAACCATTTCTGCGGCTCGGGGCACAGTGGTAATGATCAAGCTAAAGTGAGTTTCCGGTGGGGAATTGCGATCTCTGCTGGTAATCTTCCCCATGGAAAATCTTCTAGAAAGTGTGAAAATGCCTCCTGTGCCAGAAAAATATATCTGAAGAAACCAAAAAAAATTCTCCCAAAATACATCTATTATTTGGGAGAGATTACGTACAGATGTTTCTGGTAGTCTCGAGAACGCTATGTAAATGTAGCAAAATTTTAGGTGGACTTGCGCACTGCAAACGTTTCTATGGGAATTGTCGACAAACTCTCGCTTTATATCGAATCAGAACCGATTGACGGAATTTTGGGTCTGAGTCCCACTTCTTCGTTCTTGAGTGCAAATAATTTGGTGACTCAACTCCTTGCCGACTTGGAAAAGCCGATCATGACCTGGTGGCAGAACCAGTAGGTTTCGTTTTGTTTGCAAGAGGACCTCAGAAATCTCTGGAGGTAAAAACTTTTGCAAAACCACTAAGAAACAGCAATGTGCGGACTGAAAGAAAGTAACATTACATGATACTCATGAAAACTGACAAGATTTGAGTTGAGTGTCCCCGAGAACCTGTAGTGTTAACAAATCTTTACATGCTTATTCCAGCAGGTGTGCCATTCCGGCAGAATATGCGATACATATAATCTCGAATTCGTATTCTACACATAAAAATTGGCTCCAGAAATGGCTATTTTTAAGCAAACTAAAAAACTAAATTCACAATCTTAACGCTCTGTTCAGTCTCAAAACTTACCAACCTGGTATTTTTTTCTTTAGAACGGACTACGTGGGAACCGCCCAAGTCACTTTGGGAGCCGAGGACACCGACAATTGTCAATCGAATGGCTGTATACGCTCCACAAGTGGATGTCGATGTTAAATTTTCAAACTGGAAAGTGCATATCGCTTCTGCTAGCATCGAGGGCAAGCCTGACTCAGAAGCAAGTTTCGATACTTTTTATTATTAACACAATTCTTCTTCTCTAGTATCACCCGGAATGGGCGCAACGCCAAAACAAGCCAAAAATTTGAATTTCACTGCATGATTCCAACGCAGATCAATCATTTGACCCAAAAGCCGTTTTGGGACGAAAACGGTCTTAAAACGCTTTTTTCTCAAAGTTTCTGATTTTCTTCTAATAAAATAGCAGGAATCTATCTCCAGTTATTATCACTGAATGATTGCTATTTAGGTTGGAGTAAACACAACTTTGTGGCAATACACCGCATTTACTAGCATTTTCTGTCCCATGGATCTATTGTACGTGTTCACAAATGCAAGCGATGCAGTTTACGACAGCACGAAGAGCCTTTGGATTGTGGACTGCGATTTGACAAAGGCAAAAAATGTTGTTTTCAACATTGGCGGCACTGGAAACACGACTGACAGTTCCACGAAGCCACTCAAGCTCACAGGAGCTGACTACATCAAATATTATGTGAGTTACATACCGTATTTCTTCTTGAATAAGCCCCGGGCTTATATTTTTCAATGTCCCAAAATTGGTAAATTTTTCTCTAACCTCTCATTTTTACATACTATTTCTCTTTCTCTAGGATGCTTATTTTGGAGGGGCTTATTCAAGAGGAAATACGGTAATTAGTTTAAGAATGGTAACAGAGTAAATTAGAATGTTTAAGGTGTTCTATTAGGAGGACAACTACTTAGAGTCCAATGGGTTCGTGCACCCGATTTTGACTTGATTATAAGCGAAGTCTTTCTAATACGTTATGATCAAATCTTTTGGCAATTGAATTTTTTAGGGCATTCTAAGCCTTGAATGAAAGCTTATGAAACCCTTTGTATTCATTTTGTGAGACAGAGGTAAATCACAAGATTCCTGGTAATATTACTTTTTCAGAAATACTACGATATCTGCTACCTGAGCGTTTACGGCTCCAAATACTATACCACCGTGGAATTGCCTGCACAGTTCATGAACAATCACTGTCTGGCTTATAACGCGAAAGAAAAGTCCATAGGCTTTGCCGATGCCAAATGGGTGAACAAAGACCCGAAGACGTATGGGAAATAACGTTACTATATGAATGATCTGTATAGAAATAAGTGATAGCTGTCTCATTGTTTTGAGTTTGCTATTGTTCGGGAATAAAGTGCACTTTCGTCAAAGATAGTTTAGTGAAAAATTTGGAAATATTACATTTCTTTGGGTTTTCCATAGAAAAAGTATTCCTAGTTCGAGAGGAGTGAGCTAAATTAGGCAGTGTACTTATATTAGAAGCTGATCATACATTTGAACATTTTTAATAACTTTACTTTTATAAAACATCCATTTGTACAAGTCAACATTTTTTATTCATCGTGGATTAACTTTAGTGTTAGAGAGTGGAATCGCCGCATCTTTTGTCCTTTTCACTAATATAAACCAGGTATAAGCGGCAGAAAAAGCAATATTTGCTGTGATCAGCACGGTCAATATTGGCCCGGCGTTGTTGAATACGTCGATCTTGAGTATCTTAAAATAATTACTGTTATCAATAAAGACCCCAAATATATTTTTTTTAATTCCGGTTTTAATTAATTAAAATATTAAAAAAAATCGCAAAATATTAAAAAAATATTTTTTTAAAGTAGCTATTTTTTGCCGATTCTAGACTTTAATTCTGCTTTTTTAGCCTTCATTGTTACTTCAGACTAAATTAAAAGCTAAAATTCAACAAAATATAACAAATTTTGGAAAAAACGGCAAAATAAAAAAATTTTTTTGAAAAATTTCGTAAAAAAATTTTTCGGAAAAATTTTTTGGTAAAATTTCTCCGCCAAAAAAAAATTTCGCGGCGGCCTTCGGCCGCCGCGAATATTTTGCCAACAAATCACGAAAGTTGCCCAAAAATGCCAAAATATTTACTAAAATATAAGTAAAATTCCCAAAATATGCAAAATATTTTTTATTTTAAAAATATTTTTGGGGTCTTTAGTTATCAATGATATCACATACCGTATTTACTCTAATATAAGCCCTCCTATAATAGACACCCTCCAGAGAAAGAGAAATAGTGTGTAAAAGTGAGAGGGACCTTATATTAGACATCCCCTAAGGAGTACTGAAATATTATAACCCCCAGGGTTATATTAGAGGAAATACGGTAGCATGATAATGATATCATCATGATCAATGGTCGGCTGAACTCAAAAAAATGTCACCAACATTAACCAGAAGAAGGATCACCAGAGATGGAAACGCATTAAATGCAACTTCCAGAGCGATTATCATCTTAACGACGCGAATGTTCTAAATTCCATTTTAAACGTTTCAGGATTGGCTGAAACATTTTAAAGTTCAAGATTTCTTACCAATTTTTCCTTTTTGCTCACTGAGCGGAATGTCCATAAGAAATATGAGCTTATCAATAGATTTGTTATTATCATCAAGACGCGCATGTTTGGTACCCATGAGGTAGTCGATGTGGACACACATGATGATGATTGACAATATGTCACTAGAATAGTCAATGTCAGGATAAGTATATAGTAGAAGATAGTGGATCCAGGAAAACTATATGGCTTAGGCTTAAGCCCAAGCTTAAGATTAGGATTAAGCCTAAGCTTTACCGCATTCACGATATATCTCTACTTTCGCTAAATAACCTTACGTAAACTTACATTTGTCTTTGTCAATGGGCAATGCCGTAAGATAGACGGCTGTTGGATAAATTGAGTAGCCGAGCAAGAAGATAACAGTAACTCTAAGGAACCATTTTTCTAGATTCTTATTCTGGCAGTGAGCAAAGAATCGTGAAATGAGCAGACGCTCGAATGATAATAATAACACCGACAAAGACGTCAAGTTGTAGTAGATGCTAACGGAAATGCCAGTCCAATACAAAACATACGGATCGTAGTTTTCCTGGTTTGCTGAAAATGGCTTAGGTGGTAACATATCAAGGATCAGAAAATGACCGGACAGCTAATGCCTTACTGACCAGGCAAGTACCCAAGGTGTCATTTTTTCCGGTTGGTGGTGAAGTTTTTTCTCGTTAATTTTGAAGGACTTCCTCCACAAAGCTTAAGTTCCTCCAGCCATTTTGATGATTCCATTTAAAAAGGCAAATGATCGAAAATATAAACATAAACAGTCAGATAACGACAAAATAGTGTGAAGGAGACCGTAGTTAGACGGTTAAACATGCCGTCCTCTCTCTTCTTTTAATGGTTAACAACCCGTCTGCTTTGTTGTCAACAACTCCCTTTGTGTGGCCGGCTCTCTCTTTTTTCTCTGTTTCTCTAACCACGCGCACTCCCACACTATTTCGTCTGTCTCTAATTGTCTCTCTCTGCCCCAGATTTTGGGGTATTTGCCTTTTTTGAATAGAAGCATCAAAATGGTTGGGGGGCAAAAGTAGGGCTGTGCAATGCTAACCTTTCCTAACCAATGAAAGGAAAGGCATGCTTACCCAGAAGGTTAGCATGCTAACCCACATTGTTTGTGCAATAACCAGAATCGAAGAGGAGACACAAGAGACGTGAGACAAAGAGAGCGTTTTATTGGGGCGCCACACACTATCTCTTTATTGGCCTGATTCTGAGTTAGGTGCCAGAGAAAGAGAGACACGATTAGATAGTGGGAAATAACCGACTTCCCTAAATACTAAGCGGCAGCGTGCGTATGGATGGATGGATGTGACGCCCAAATTAGACTTTCACTTCGGCACCTTTCCGTGGACAGATCGGGGCGAGTGATAGCTCATTTGAAAGCCCTGAGGCTACTGATTTTGCAAAAAATATCAGACCCAAAATTTGAATATTTGAATTCGCGCCAAAACCGAAAAACGTGTTTTTAAGGGTTTTGACCTGGGGAAGTGATGTGTTTTATGTTCCCAATCGATTTCTGAGGCGATTCTGGACAACTTTGCTTTTTACACTTTTTGGTTTGGCGCATTTTTGAAAAAAGCCACTTTTTGGCCAAAAAATCGGTTTTTTTTGCTGTAATGTGTCTACAGGTCTGATTTTTGGTACCCGGGGGTTTTCGGGTACGCTGATCACGAATATGATGTCAGATTCGAGATTTGTTCTCACGAGGTCGTGTTATTCTCACCAGGTCTCTCACCAGGTCAGAACTTTCCCGGGCGGGATGTTACTAACGGGCGGGATGTTTAAGGGGCATACTGAGCGGCGTAGCCGCTGTGGCGCTTCCTAGCGCGGCGAGTTTAACTAGCCGCGAAGCGGCTAGTTAACCCTTCATTGCCAGTATTAACCCTTCATTGCCGAGTGTAAGATACATCATACGATATTGACTTTATATCTCTTTCACAAAAATCATAAAAAGAAAAGAAACTAATGAGTGTTTATTGCACAAAGAAAGAGGTTTATGTATGCACAAAGAAAGAAAGTCTATGCATAAACCGTGGCGGCCATGTTTTTTTTAAATAAAGACAGCTCATCTAGAATAAAGCTAATGGTAACGCAGACATTCTGCCTTTTGTCTATGGCTCCGGCAATGAAGGGTTAATCCGGAGTGGGTTAGCATGCTAACCTCTCTTCTATTTCAAAGGTTAGGATTGGGGTTAGCATTGGGGCGGTTAGCAAAGGTTAGGAAAGGTTAGCATTGCACAGCCCTAGCCAAAACTTAAGCTTTGTGGAGGATGTCCTTCAAAGTTAGCGAGAAAAAAATTCAGCACCAACCGGAAAAAATGTCACCTTGGATCATCCCTGGTGGGAAGTTCCCACCAGGGAGGATCCAGGAAGTTCCCACTGGGAACTTTACTCAGCAAAAATAGTCTTACAGAGTGTGTTACCTATTGAAAACAACCGCGTTCGAAGGGGGCTTATTAGGACCATTACTATTGGAATTGGATCCCCCTTTCCCCAGGGATTCTATTTCCCTGGGGATTCAGCCCATTTATGTGCGATTATGAAGAGAATAATAAGGGAATTTTTAGATTTAAAAACTAAGTTGTATTCAAATTTGTGGAGGAACTTTCATATTTTTGCTTATGAACCTTACCTGGGTTCGTCAAGAATCGTTAAAATTTAACCTTACCTGGGTTCCATTTGACCACAAGATACGTATGATACGGCACATCGGAAATGGCACAGATCAAATGAGTCCAAAGAAAAACTAACAACGAGCCGGCCAAGTTGCTTGTTTTTAATCTATTTTTCTTGAAATAGTAACAATAGAGTATATGAGTGTAAAACGATATTGCTACAGTATGAAAGCAGAGAATAACTGCATTGCCGGTAAAGTTGAAATATGTCAGATGATATGGTGGTCGAAACACCTTGGTATCGAGGGAAGGCTGCGTCGTTGACATTGCCCAATGTCTAAAATAACACATGAAAGTTTTATGGATTCAAACACAAATTGCGCAGCCCGGATTAGGGATTAAAAATATGGGATACAGGGTGGGCTTAAAACGGTTACTTTTTTGAGAAATGGTCGAGATTTAGAAGAAGATGACTACACAAAACAACGGTTGAAATTGAAGAGAACCGGTTGCGCTCATTGATGTTTTTCACAAATTAGACGGCGATGAAAACTTGGCAACTTTTAAAACCAAATTTTTCGTCTGGCGTGTACACAACTCAACTAAAAGTAACAAGCGAGGCTACGGTGCACTGCCTCCCTTCCTTCATCTCGAAACCGGTATAACCGGTTTCAATACCGGCGATGGCATAATAACCCATAAGCGATGGCACAAATCAAAATATTTAAGAAAATGGACACAAAAAAGTAGTTAAATCTGAATCAATAAAACACTGGCCTATAATGCAATAAAAGTGTTCATGTAAAATGGATCTGTCAAGTTTGCCTGTCTGGGTGCTGATAATGAATCAAATGTCTGTCGTCTAATTAAGTTTTCGGTCAAGTATATATTCTTAAGTCAACAGCGCAATGGAACCGATAAAAAACCCTTAAGTGAAATAATTTCATTGTGAAAAGCAGACTCTTCTAATCTAATAGGCGGTTCCACATAAATTCTCTTCCCTGATCGTCACTTCAGGCAAGGTTATAAAATGGCGTAGATAAGAGTTCCGCGTAGGCAAATGGCAATTTGAATTTGCGCCAAAACATAATTGCATGCCAAAGGGGTTAAAAGGGGCCGCTGAAAATTTTTAATGAGTGGGATTACTCGGCAGGGGTCTCCTCTAGAGATTGATAAAAAAAATTTGAGTGGGGCCCTATTAGAGTAAAAATTTTCACAGTCAACACTTTTCCCTATTAGAGGAGGCTCTGTTCAGCATCAAGAAAAGAGCCTCCTCTAATAGGGAAAAGTGTTGACTGTGAAAATTTTTACTCTAATAAGGCCCCACTCAAATTTTTTTACCAATCTCTAGAGGAGACCCCGGCCTAGTAACCCCCCTCATTAAAAATTTTCAGCGGCCCCTTTTAACCCCTTTGGCATGCAATTATGATTTGGCGCAAATTCAAATCGCCATTTGCCCTGTCGGAACTCTTTTCTACGCCATTTTATTCTCTCCCCTGATGCAATCTAGGTTTGAAATTACGAAATAGTAGTAAATTCCATAGGACGCACCCGCGGCTCCGCCGCTAGGTGGCGCCCCCCATATCAGTATGCCTTGGGTAGATATCAGGGGTGGGCTTCGGGACGATTTTGAAATCCCGAAGCCCGAATCCCGAATGCCGAATTGAGATTTTAAAATCCCGAAGCCCGAATCCCAAATGCCGAATTGAGATTTTAAAATCCCGAATGCCGAATTGAGATTTTAAAATCCCGAAGGCCGAATCCCGAATGGCCAAAAGTACCGAATTTTCCCGAATTTACCGAATCCGAATCCCGAATCCGAATCAAATCTCAAAAATCAAATTTTTTTCAAATTTTTGCCTGTTATCTATATTTTTTTTACATTTTCGGTGCATTTATATTTTCAATTATTGTTTCAATTTACATAAACGTCATTTGTTATCAAGTTCCATTGATATTATCCACAAAAAACCGAAAAATTTCGCCTATTTTTCCGTACTATTATCTGCCTATAAATTTTAAACGGCGCTATTTTTCTTCTTACTTTTCCGCATTCTAAACAAGAATGCAAGCAAGATTCAAGGTTCACACCAGGGCTGGGAGATCGGATCGGAAATATCGGGTTTTTCGGGGTTCGGATCCGATCGGTTTTTTGGCCATTTCCGATCCGATCCTAAGAATGCACTCGGCCGCGGATTCAAATTTCAATTCCCGCCGGCCGTGCCCGATAGGGCGCGGCCGGGAAAAATTTTAGAAAATTTTAATGAACCACCATTCCAAAATTAGAAAATTTTCGCCTGCGGCGCAATTTGGCTACCGTTTCTCCTTCAAAATTAAATCTCAAACTTAACTCTCCTCCTATTAAATGCTAAAATTCGTTTCAATGATTTTTTGGCCAATTTTTAAAGAGAGAGCTAATTTTTTCAAGAATGAAATTGCCATTTTGTCATATTTTTCGCTATTTTATTACGCGTTTTTTTGCATATCTTTTCTGAAAAATTTGGTTTTTTTGAGCAAAGTTTGCGGATTGGGGCTGTTTTGCCACAATCCGCAATCTGTAAGCACCCCTAAGAATGATTAAGCTCTCGTTGTTTTCCAAAATGTTGGGCCAAAAATTTTTAAAATTTTCAATAAATATTTAAAAATTTCAATGTTAGAATTTATTTCATTGATTTATTTTAGTCAATTTTTATAGAGAAAGCCAATTTTTTTCAAAAATTTGCCTGCGGCGCTTTTTTATTGCCCTATACCATTGTCTTTAGTCAGAAATAGGGAAAAACTCGCGGTAATAAAAGCGCCGCAGGCAAAAATTATTGAAAAAATGGGCTTTTTCTTTAAAAATTGACTAAAATAAATCAATGAAATAAATTATAACATTGAAATTTTTAATTATTTATTGAAAATTTAACAAATTTTCGGCCAAAAATTTTGGAAAACAATGAGACATACTACAGAACTAAGGAGAAAAGTGCGCCGTAGAAAGGGAAAAGAGAGAAATCAGCGTAATTTGTCGAAAAATTTCGCCTGTGGCGCTAATTTTCCTTCTTCACCAATGGTACTAAACTCAAGAATAAGAGATTAATTTTATATGCTAATAGTGCTTAACGAGACAAAAGTTGTCTAAAACAAGTTTTATGTTGTTTAGAAACAAAATGTTGTTTAACACAATAAACAAGCATAATAATAAGGAAATTATCTAAAAAGAAGAATTCTAAAAAATAGCGCCGCAGGCGAAAATTCTGAAGTTTGGAGTCACCTGACAATGAAAATTTTCACTATTTTTCCAAAATTTTCTCCCGACCGCGCCCTGTCGGGCGCGGTCGGGCCAGGTCATTCTATCCAGTGCTTATTCGGGAAAATTCGGGAAAATTTGACGAATTCCCGAATACCGAATCCCGAATTGAGATTTTAAAATCCCGAAGGCCGAATCCTGAATCCCGAATGGTCAAAAGTACCGAATTTTCCCGAATCCGAATCCCGAATCCGAAACCCACCCCTGGAATCTATGCAACAGTTGAGTGACACCCCTTGACATCTACTTTGGCCGTGGCACATGCGTCCCAAAAAGAGAGAGCATTTTTCACCACAGTCTCTCTGAAGAGACGCCGGACGAAACACATGTGTGTTGATTGTAGCAAACTAGCGGATGTGGTGCCTCCGGCACAGAAAAATGGAGCTTCTGGGAAATGAAGCCCCCTGTGGTTAAACGAAAAATAAGCACGGATAGAATGAACTCTTCCAAAATTTGCGGAACATTTTAGCCAAATTTAGGTATATTTAGACTTCAAATTCGGGCTCCCCGCAAAAAGTTACACTAATTAGGTAAATTTTAAAAATAAGCACCCCTAAGAATGACCTTAAAAAATTTTGCGACACACACACACAGACAGAGGTTGGTCGATTACTATATAGTGGATTTTTTATTTGAAGATTCAGTTAAGCATACATCAAGATGAAGCCACATTTCGGATCAGTAAGGGGATATGCAATAGAGAACATTAAAGGGTAACGCTTGGAGGCTACATATTGCCTGAACCAATGGAATTCATGACCATTCTTGAAATATGAAACAACATAAAACACCGAAAGAAAAAATGTTCAAAGTATATTCAAATATATATATATATAAGAATATTCCAAAAATATTCAAAGTATATACTTAAATATAAAACAATATACAATAATAGTAGCGCCTATTGCTACACTGAAGGGAACATAGTCTGTTGACGAAAATATTTTGGAGAACCATTCCATTACGCGTCTTGGTATCGTCACTTTTAGCTCTCGCTCCACAAATGCAAATAATTCTTGGTTCTCGTTTGTAATTCTATCGCCAACGATGTAGTGAGGTCCAGATTTGAGCGCTTCATTCACCTGAAATTAAAACATCAATGATCAGAACAGAATTTTAAAATTGAAACATCAATGATCAGATGAAATTGAATTTCGAATTGAAACACCAATAATCAGAAACTCAGTATCGAAGTTGAAACATCAATGATCAGACGACAAATTCATGTTATATAACCCCTGGGTGCAAAATTCAGCATAACAACGAAGCCCCCTACAAATGGTATCTATAGAAAAAAAACTAACTGCATTCGGAGATTTGAAGTTGACAAATGCACGTGCGCGATCTTTAACATTGCAAAATTCAATGCGCCCAAATTGGGAGAAATAGGCCCGAATGGCATTCTGCGAAATCTCCTTTGGTAGATCATTGATCAAGATCATTTTGTCGGAGACACGTTTCACTTTTAGCTCTGGATATCTCTGATACTTTGTGCGCACTAATTTCTTCATCTCTGTAAGTAATTCGGCGTTCTCGTTTGTAATTCTATCGCCGATTATGTAATGAGGCGCAGAATTGAGTACTTGTTCGGCCTGAAATTAAAACGCTAGTTATTATATATGTGATCTTTATTTTCTCAATCATTTCAAAGAGCCATTACAGACAACTTTGGATTTGACAGTTTGGCCAAATGTTGTATTTTTAAATAAAAGCCTATGCGGGTTTGATTTTTAGCATACGGGGCTCCGGTACCACGGCCGTAACTACAAATCCATTGATGTTTATAAAAATGATACCGCATAAGATGAATTGAACGTGACGTAACCCCAATCCATGAACGCGGCACACGTCTCAATTTTACCGAATCGTGAGAAATATGCCCGGAGGTCATCTTCCGAAACTTTCTCTGAAAGTCCATTGATAAAGATCTCATTTCGCTGCTTCATGTTCACTTTTAGCACTCGACGGTATTGATATGTCATCTTCTCGGAGTTGTCATTGGTACTTTGGAGTCGGACACTTTGGCTGAGCCAATCGACTTTAGTTAACTGGCGCTGGACTCTTGAGTGACTCAGAAAGTTTCCCACTAGTCGGGATCGGGCAATCATTTTAAAGGTTCTTCAACACTGTGTAGTTCGAAGGCCCTGAAATATAACTGAGTTAGAACACATACAAGGGAAACCCGCGGCCTTCGCCGGGGACCACACCCCCAATCCCGGAAATCTTAAATGTTGCCGGCGAAACCGGTACCAATCGACCTCCCTCACCGAGAGGAATCAATCTAGCTATCACACGCTCGGATCCGAACGGCGATTAGAAAGTTTCCTTTGTAAAAAACCCCCAAATACTGAAAAAATTACGTTTTCGCTATTTTCGTGGCGAGACCACCCCAATTCTGATATTGATAACCCCCTAAAATCATGGGTTTTTTTTTTGGGGGGGGGGGGGGTACTCGCGAGTTTGGGTCCGTTGTCTAACACTTAAACAGTGAGGTTTAGAGGGACTCGAAGGACGGATCTCAGAAAACAGTCTATCTGACGTAAAAAATAAATTCGGGTCGTACCCAGTTCCATCCCTAGTCCGCTATGGGCCTGATTTCCAGGACCGGGGACGGGCATGAAAAAATGTTGACCCTAAAAATAGAATCCCGTACCGATCCCGAGCCGGTTGGCCTGATTTTGGGGTTGGACCCGGAATGTTTCCAACTTAGGCCAAAGATTAAAAAATCGGGCTTGGAATAGTTTGCGTAAGGTTAGAAAAAATATTTCTCAGGGTTACAATATATCACAAGCGCGCTAGCGCGCGGGGAGTCTATATCAGTATGCCTTTTCTATATCAGTATGACTCACATTCCAGGGGGGAAGGTCGGGCGCTCCGCGCCCGACCACAGGATTGGCTCGCCACCTGCGGTGGCTCGCAAACTGAGACTCAGTCTAAGTTTGGCTCAGTCTAACACGAAAAATAAGCAGTGGATAGAATGCCCCTGCTGAAAAAACCGTGACAGACACCAAAAATAAGCACTGGATAGAATGCCCCTGCTGAAAAAACCGTGACAGACACGAAAAATAAGCAGTGGATAGAATGCCCCTGCTGAAAAAACCGTGACAGACACCAAAAATAAGCACCGAAAACCGAAATTTTAGGTACATTAGTCTATATTCTGTCTAAATTTGTCTACATTTTAGCTAAATTTTGACCTCAAATTCGGATTCCCCGCTAAAAATTACTCTAAAATAGGTACATTTCAAAAAATAAGCACCCCTAAGAATGCACCTTTGAAAAATGGAATAAGCACCCCTAAGAATGACCTCCAAAAACGTGCGGCGGAGGAAAGACGTAAATCCAAAAATTACAGGTTTCGTTCAGAAATAGTGATCTTACAGGTATCGGTATAAACTTTTGAAAACTTTGAAATGTTGCGTAACTTTCAAAAATGACACCGAATATTGGATTCCGATTTTCAAAATACGCTGGAAAATTACTCTTATAAGAAAGATGAAAAATTGAACAAGATCGGTGTACATCAACTTTGTCTAAAGTTCCAGAAGAATCTGAATCAAGTTTCTAGAACAAAATTTCTATTAGTCTTGGTTAAAATTGTCAATTTTTATATATTTTTTCAGGATTGATGGGAATCAATATCATTTTGGAGTAAAGTTTACACTGTAAACGTAAATGCATGCAATAAATAAACAAACTGTTGGTGGACGCCGTTTTGATGGCAGGAGAGAAATTTTACAATGCAATGTATAAACATAGAAACTTTCGTGCCGGGATGCGCCCATTTTGAGTGAGTATTTTAACAGGGTCGGATGTAATAATTGCCTTTTGGATGATGGGAAGTAATCAAGTTGACTGACACCTTGACTGACCTTTAGTTTGAACATGAGGTCTTGGTATATCAAATAAAGCAATCAAATCGTTCACATCATTAAAATATAGCTGAAAGCCAGGTTTGAAATAAACTCATCAGCCATTATTCAAAGCGTCATAACGTTTTTGCCAGTTTACCGTTTTTCGAAAATTTTTCGCCAAAATGTCGTCAACAGAATTGGAAAATAATTCCGAGGAGCCACCTTTTTGATTTTTCCAAAAATTATTAAAAAATCGCCCATTCTTGGCAAAAAAATGTGAATAAATTGAGAGTTTTTAACGTACATTTTGACAAAAAAAAATGCGGATTTCAAAAAAGCGGCTCCTAGGAATTATTTTCCATTCTGTTGCCGACATTTTGGCGAAAATATTTCGAAAACGGTACACTGGCAAAAAAGTTATAACGCTTTGAAGTTACTACTTTATTCCATACTCTGGGGGCATATATCTCGAAATAGACACCACCAATCGTTGAAATACCTTCGGACTAGCAGGATGTGGCGCCTTCGGCGCCAAAACCCCGCAAGGAAGCTGATGCGCCGCATAAGCGGCGCTTCGCGCACCGCCATCAGCGGTCAGAGTTGGGTTGTTCGTGAGTAGAGCAGCATGAGACTATTTCGGGCCCGCGGCCCTCAATAAGCCTTACAAAAAAGGTAGAAATTTCAAAATAAACACCCCTAAGAATGACATTTTGGGTGAAAAAAGGTAGAAACTTCAAAATTCTCTGGCACTCTGACCTAATGGTGTAGTCTTTTCCAATGAAAAAAGGTAGAAACTTCAGATAAGCTAAGAAAATGCACTTCGTTTTTGCGACACACATAGGTTGGTCGAATATTAAAACCCTAAAAAAAACGAAAAACCCTAAAAACACATTTTTCTGTCTAATTAAAAATTTTTGATTTTTGGGACCATATCATGGTTCTGGGGGAAAATGCCCTGAAGGCATAAGTTTGACAGGTTGCCGCGAATCCAAAAAATTCATGGTCAGCGAGTCCGAAAACCCCTAAAAACACGTTTTCCGGAAAGAATAAAAAATTTTGAATTTTTGGTACGATAGGAGGTATCGTGGCCCGATTTTTCGGGCCACAGGGGAGCACATGGACTCAAAAAATTGATTTTTTCTGAAGAATTGGCATGCACATGCACGAAAATGTTTGATTATGTCATCGGAACCTATAGTTAACCTTTTCCGACTGTTTTTACATCCTTTGCGCCAGTTTCAATATTGGCACAAATTTTGCGAGCCGTGCGGCAGTTATATAGGTCGTGAAGAGGGAGATGTTACACTTACACAAACACACACTCTATTTCTCTGTATACAATTTCATGGCTTGCGGGCGCATCCCTCATCAGGGGTCTCTTTCTAACTACTCGTAGACTAAGTACTGGTAGGGTGTGTTTTCCACTCTGGTCAACCAACTGACTTGCTATCGTAACTGCGTTCTAACGAAGACATACTGTGTACGCAATGCGCGCATCCCACATAGAAATTATAGTGAGATGGAGATGGTCACCCACTCTCTCTCTCTATTTCTACATTGTTTACCTACAGAAAATAGAGGGGAGAATGATCGCACGAAAACTCTATTTCTCTGCATTCGGTCTGTCCGCTTCGAAAATATTGGAAAACACTTCCTCGTTGAAATTTGGAAAACGGAATACATATTCATATTGCGAAATATATTCATTGATATGATGGACCCTCGTTTTGATTGCTCCCATTTACGTTTGACATTTTTTATATTACCCCGGCTCCTTGAAAATTATTATGAAATAGATAACCCAACGAAAAACGACTTTTTTACCTTAAGATTATTTTAGCTAAATATGTATACGATCAATTCTATTTGATCACTTTGTAAAATTTCATCATAAATCAAAAAGTTCTGAAAAAACTTTAATTTTTGATTTCACACATTTGCTGGAACTTTTTATGTGCATTTTATCCCTTAATATCTGTCTGGAGCTTGATGCAAATCTCTTTTGTTGGCGTACTTTTTGGTATTGCAATTAGAAGGAGGCTATCTAGGGGGCTTGTTCAAATTTGATACTGCTAAGTCCTCTAAAATCGTATTTAACAGGGGATTACTAATACTTGCGATAGCAGGTTACATATAGCACGGCTCACAAAACTTGTGCCAAAAATTGAAACTTGACCAAATGCTGCGGAACCTGCTCGAAATTTTGGCAAAAAATGTGAAAAAATTGACGGTTTTTAACGTACTTTTGGACAAAAAAAATGCGGATTTCAAAAAAGTGGCTCCTAGGAATTATTTTCCAATCTGTTGCCGACATTTTGGCGAAAAAATTACGGAAAACGGTAAACTGGCAAAAAAGTTATAACGCTTTGAAGTTACTACTTTATTCCATGCCCTGGGGGCATATATCTCCAAATAGACACCACCAATCGTGGAAATTCCTTCGGATTCGTGATCAGCAGGTCGGAAAACCCCTAAAAACACGTTTTCCTGTCAAGTAAAAATTTTTTGATTTTTGGGACCATAGGGGGTATCATGGTTTTTTGCTGAAAAATTTCAGAAAATTTTTTTTCTGAAAAATTGGTATGCACATGCACGAAAATGTTTGATTATGTCATCAGAACCTATATCTAACCTTTTCCGACTGTTTTTACATCATTTCCGCCAGTTTCAATTTTTGGCACAAGTTTTGCGAGCCGTGATTTCCCTTAGAAAACACAGAAGATTTTAAAAATGTGACGATCACAATTGCTGACTATTTCTGCGGATTTTATTTTCATCAAATGTATCTTTAACATTTGCATGTCACACTTTTTGAAACAAAACCATACAAAAAACGCCGACGAAATTAAGAGACCGGAATGTGATCAGTAGGGCCAGGATTTTTAGGTCCCAAAAATCGCATTTTAGGATCCTAAAAAGGTCCCAAAAAAAGGCCATTTTAGGTCCCTTTTAGGTCCCACCAAAATGGTCATTTTAGGATCAAATTTCGCCCAAAAAGTCATTTTAGAACCGTATTTTACTTCGAATTACAACTAACAACCAACTGTTTACCTTTTTTTCCATTTTTTGAAAAATTTTTTCCCCAAAATTTTGCAAAAATTTGCCAAAGTTTTGTAAAACATGGCAAAAATTTCGAAAAAAAATTCAAAATTTTTTGGGCGGGAATTCAAATTTCGAATTTTTTTTGAAAAAATGACGAAAATTTTTGAAATTTGAGCAGAAAATTACGATTTTAGGCAAAATAGGATGGGACCTAAAATTTTCCAAAAAAGGCCAAAATAGGTCTTTTTAGGTTTTTTAGGTTTTTTTAGGTTCGAACCTAAAAATCCTGGCCCTAGTGATCAGAAAATGATATCAGAAAATTTTTCTTTGTGCTCGGAAATTCGTTTCGAAGCAAACATCGAATTTGAATGGAAAATCCTTCACAGCTTTTTCAATAAGAATTTTTTGGACGAAAGCTTTTACAAAGGGCATTCGATATTTCGTTTGTTTTCATTCATGTTTCATTTCCATAGAATATAGGAAATATTTTGACCAGAAAAATTCCATTTGTCAACGTTAGGATAGTTCAGGTCGGTAATTTTCTTTTCCCATATATCAGAAATTGCGCACACACCCAACTATTTTTGTATTGCCTGAACCATACTCACTTTCTATAAATGGCCTAGACATAAATTTTGAAAAATTTCGGATCGAATTGCAAAAAAAATTTGCAGTTTGACGAATGTCAAAATTAATGCATAACTAGAAAAAAATTCAAAAATGAACTCACACCCAACTAATTTTCATTGCCTGTATACCATCAAATTTTATTGACGGGATTTATAGCTTTCGACCACATATAATAACAATACTGCCTCTTCCCTATTAGAAAGATATTTTTCACCATTTCATAGCTTCGCGCCATTTTTTCAAAACGCCAACATTATAGTCAAAATCTCAGCCTTTGCTCTGAAGAGAGAAAAGGCAGGCAGTGGGAAATAACCGGGCAGACATATAACTTCTCTGCGCTCTGCCTGTCCCTGCAGTCTTTTCTGTGCGCCGCACAATAGCACCAAAGCGACCCACAACCAACACAAAGCACTGTCCTCAGCCAACGTCTTCGGTTTAATTATCCGACTTCCAAAGTAACCAAACCCTTTTCGATTTTATAGAACACAATGCCAATTCGGCGGCAATTCGTTTATGCTTAAACTCGAATTCGAAATTTGAAATCAGTGGAGAAATATCTTTCTAATAGGGAAGAGGCAGTATCGATTTGCTGGGGCCTGTACCACTAACGTGACAATTGTCATGAAATTTTGACAATATTGTCAAATTGTCAAGATTTCAACAACAATTGTCAAATTGTCCAATTGTCAAGACAATTTTCAAATTGTCAAGCAATGAAAATTTGACAATTGTTGTTGAAATCTTGACAATTTGACAATATTGTCAAAATTTCATCTTGAAATCTTCGGCCAACTTTTGGCCAAATATCCAATTCATAGTGGTATTTTGAGACTTTTCCACTAAGATTGACCCAAATTTGATATTACTCACTCATATCAACTTTTTGTCAAGATTCTGCCGCATTTTTCAGTTTTTTCTAACCTCTAATTTTTCACTCAAAAATGAACATTTTCGCATATACTCAATTTCATCATATTTTGAGTTTTTATTTCCGAGGATGATCCGCTTGATGGAGAAATCAAGGAGCAAAAACTTCAAAAACTCAGACTGGAAAATCAGCTTTTGGAGCTTCAGATCGAGGAAAAGCAACTGGATATCAACAAAAAGAGAGCGGATTCACCTTATTATCAATAACTTTGTCAGCTTAGTTTTATTCACGCTGATCTCATTGTTTTCAGTTTTGTAAGAATTTATTATTCTCAGGGAATTGAATTTTTTTTTGTAATTTTGTTCATTTAATAAACTTTGAAATTATCCTACAACAATCTCAAATTGATGCATTTTCAACGATAACTTTCATAGATCACACAAAAATTCATCGTTACTGTGTAAAAATTGCTCGGAGGCCCAAACAAGTCTCAAAAAGGTCAAATTTGTGTATTTTCGTTACAAAGAAAATTTTCACGAAATGCACCAAAAACCCATGGATACTTAGTAAAAGTTGCTCGGGAGACCATACGGGACCCAAAAAACATGTTTTGAGCGAAAAAAAATTTTTGGCCATTTTTCGACACCAAAGGGTACCCCCTTTTGTCCAAAACGGCCAACTTTTACCCCTCAAAAAATCATTTTTTTCAAAATCGGAGTGAAAAGTAATATTTTTTTCGGATTCAGCACCAAAAAGTACGCCTATAACGAGTGTTTCCACATAAAATCCGAGACCGACATTTTTCTTGACAATTTGAAGACCGATGCCTTAGCCTTCAAGATTTCATGACAATTTGACAATAAAACCTAAAATTTGACAATTTGACAATTCGACAATTTGACAATGAAATCTTGACAATTTGACAATATTGTCAAATTGTCATTGTCAAATTGTCAAGATTTCATTGTCAAATTGTCATTGTCAAATTGTCATGTTAGTGGTACAGGCCCCTGATTTCACAAAAAGATTTCGCAAAAAGAAAGAAACGAATGAGTGTTTATTTTCACAAAGACAGCTCACCAAAAGGAAAGCTAATGGTAGCTCAGTTTATTTGAGAGCTCTCACAAATTAACACCAGAAAAGCGCGAATGAATAAATCCAAGACAAAACTCATGTGATATTTTAATAGGCGGAGCTAACAACAGATCCCGAGATACAAATTGATAGGGATAACATTTCCTGAGAACATTCTTTTATGAGAAATAATCACTGAGCATTTTGGACATAAGCAATCATTGATCAAAAGAGAACATTAAACTTTGGTCTGAGGAATAAATGATACATGCTTGACTCAAATTTAACCTAGCTAGCTCAAGTTTACTATTTACACTCCTTCTTCGAAGTGGTTAGGCAGAAAAAGACACGAAGAGAGAGAGCTGATCATTCAAATTGCCGCACTTTTAAGTTGACTCAAAATTTCGAAGAATGTCAACTGCGCAGAACAAGTCAGGCCTTACTGACATGACATTACTGACATGGCATTACTTACATGAACCATAGAGCAGAGAAACCGTTTACAATGAGCAGGTAGGGGGTATTTCAGAATCAGAATATTTTTGTATCCCAGACTAAAAAATAAGGCAAGATAACTGAATTTTTGCACTTCTCAAAAATGCAATTCTCTGCAACACGACTGCCTGCAAATTTCCTCAGCATGGTAAATTATCCCTAAAAAGTGCCTTCCGGGGTTCTGAAGCTAATTTTCAAGCTTAAGCTTGATCTTACATTCAAGCTTGAGCTTAAGATCAAGCTTGGGACGCAAGGTCGTTCTTCCGATGCCCAAAAATGGTAGAAAACATCATTTTTGCTGCAAAATGAGAACCATATACAGTCAGTAAAGCTACTAAATTGATCTTTTCTCGCTAGATCAACAAAAAAAAACTCTACAGACCGAAAAAGTTCCTATTGGGAAAAGAGCAATTATATTAGGCTCGGAACTAGTATGCCGCGCTGCGCAAGTAATTAAAAAATGTGCGGTGTGAGTTAATTTTTGTTGTGACATGAAAATAGTTGGTAATTTGAAAGGAAGACAAAGAAAATGTTGGGAGACTAAAAATATAACGTTTATAGTAAAAAGAAATTTCTGAATTTTTCAATTAAAAGTAAATTGGAATTTAGAATACGCGAGAAAAAAATTCTTGTGGTATAATATTGTGTACCAGGTGGCGAACTAATTCCGCGGAAAAAGATCGTTATCTCATTTTCAAATTTTGAATTTTGCCGGCAGTGCGGCCGTGACTGGAACGTTCTCTTCATTGAGAGAGAAAGAGACGACAGACAAACAGAGCGTGCGCCGCACACTAGCACCGAATTGATATGCATTTTCCAATGCATATTCAATGGGAAATAACCAAAGAGAGAGTGTGACTTTGGTTGAATTCCCATTGAATATGCATTGGAAAATGCATATCAATTCGGTGCTAGTGTGCGGCGAACGCTTTGTTTGTCTGTCGTCTCTTCTCTCTCTCAATGAAGAGAACGTTCCAGCCACGGCCGCACTGCCGGCAAAATTCAAAATTTGAAAATGAGATAACGATCTTATTCCGCGGAATTAGTTCGCCACCTGGTAGCTACTGATTTGATCTTAAGGTTTACTATCGCCAAATACAAATACAGTTATTTATAATACACTGCATTCAATTCCTATTCCTTTGCGATCCCGAGTTCTTTCCCGATCAGTAAACCCTGGAGCCCGCGGCCGATGAAAGTGAAGACTGAGGCAGCTGCCCTGCGGCTGCCAAAAGAGGAATAGGCGGAGCTTATAGAGGCAGCGCCTCGAACTCGCCTTTACTACAACTCCTCGGGCTTACATTTAAGATGCCCTCATCTTTCCCAAAACCGTTGCAAATCGAATAAAACTGTTCAACAAATTATGACGTGTTCTGGCAATTGGGTCACGCTGGACATAACAGTAAACGACTGGGCCAAGATGTGTAGCATGACAGTGAATATGAGCGGGCACGGCGAGCATTGTTCAAATCTCGATTTTGGACCGAACGTGACGAGGACCGAACATTAATGGATCGGACATTGGACATAGAGACGTGATGGCGAACATGCAGGACAATCCGACCATATGCCTGTAAATAGTTGAACTGGGAACATAAGACGACACATTACATGAAATAATTTTGGCGATAATTTCTTACATGGATAATTTTGAGACAAAAATTTCAAGAATGTTAGACAGTAAAACAGAGTACAATGTAGATCAGACTGAGACAGAAATTTTGGTTTTTTCCAATGTGGCTTAATTTTACCAAAATACTTATCCTGCCACCTTTTACTTTTTGATGTCCCATCAAACTTTTGGTGAGTGGTTTTCAAAAATTTGTTTTTGGGTTATTTTTATTTTCCTAATTTTTTTAGCTTTTCTTTGTTTTTGGTGCAGTCAAGAGTTTTGTTCTCTGACCGCCTTTTGTTTTCCTTGTTTTGGGTTTATCATATAAGAATATTGGCTTGAGGCCTGTTTTAATCTTTTAGTGTTTGCCGACTATGTCGTCAAAGCGTAATTATCGGTATTTTGACCGATTTTAATGGCTTTGAGGCTCTTTATATTTTCTTGAGGGGCTCTGGGCTCTTTTTGGATTTTCTGTTAATTGTTACTCACAGGATAGGATGTGACCGAAAAAAATTTACAACAGGAAGAAAAAAAGGTTAATGTGTAATGTAGTCGGCGTATCTCGGGTTCGGCTTCCTTTGACGAGTTGATCGTCTCAGAAGCGGTTGCTCCGACGGAGCAATGATCTCTTCAGTCGGGAGTTCTGGAATAGATTCCCGAATTTCCGGGATTGGTTCCGGTACCTTTTCGTGATATTCCTGAAAAGAACGCTCCTCACCGCGAAGCGGCAAAGTGCTATCATTAATAAAATGTTTAACTTTGTCCATGTGGACAGTCAATAATTTCTCCTTTTCGGTTCCCATAGTTTTTACTGTCACATTGGGACGCTTAACGCCTATTACCCGGTAAGGACCTACCCATGGGCGAGAAAACTTGTGACCCTGGGGAATAGCATCCTTAAAAGTAAAACCAAATCTTGAATTTCAATTTCATGGGGTTTTTGCGACGAAACTCATCGCTAAACTCTTTTTGAGTTTTTTGGGGCTGCTAGAATGGCTTTTTCGACTAGGGCCCAACTTTCACGAATGCCTTTTGCACTTTCTTGCACAAAAGTGGAAAAGCTAAAATCCAGTGGGTTTGGTTCAGGTACAGTTAAAGCAAGGTCCGAGGGGAGTTGAGCGTCCCGAAAATGCAGTACAAAAAATGGGTTCTGGCGAATAGAAGCCTGAATGGATGTGTTATAGGCAAAGCAAACTAATTGGGTATATGAATCCCAATTAGTGCCTGTCTGATTCGAATATGCTGCTAGCATAGCGGCAATGGTTTTATTTTGCCTTTCAATACCTCCATTGGCTGCCGGGTGGTACGGACTCGTAGTTGAGTGTCGGAACCCATATAATTTTGCTAGGTCGTTAAAAATGTGCCCTACAAATTGTCTTCCCTGGTCGGTTACGACCGTAGTTGGTACCCCATGGCGGCAGATCACAAAATCCACAAAATTTTCAGACACTGTCAGAGCTTTTTGATCTGGCATTGGAGAAAATATTATGAATTTTGAAAAAGAGTCGTAAGTACCCGAAAGGTACCTATTTCCTTTCGGCGATATCGGTAATGGACCGACAATATCAACGTGTACCCGATCGAATGGGTATCTCGGTATGTGAAACCTAGCCAGTGGCTCCTTAGAAATTTGTTTCGGGTTCGTTTTGCGTTGTTGGCAAATCAAACAACTTCGCACCAGCATCGTTGTCAATGCCAACCCAGAAAAATTTTCTTTTAACTTTTTCGCAAATCTTTTGGATTCCCAGATGTGCTCCCTCTAACGGACTGTTCGTGGATATGTTTTATGACCCGCTCGCGTAAAATATAAGGTAAAATTATCAATAGCGGGCCGTCGTCGTCTTCGGGATCTGAGTAATGTAAAACTCCGTTTAAAATAGTGTAAGCCTTTATAATCTCTTTTAGAGTATTTGCCGCATTTTGATCTGAAGGAAAGATTTGGCGGTTGATTGCCTCATAAATTTCTCTATATTTTGGGACCTCTTTTTGTTCATTTTTTATTTCCTCAAAAGAAATCGGCTGTATTATTTCTACAGCTGAAACTGAGGGAAAGCGACTCAAATGATCGCAGAAAGTATTGGAGGACCCGGACCGATGGGTAATAATAACGTTAAAAGATTGGGCAATCATCTGATATTTTGACAGACGCCCCGTCAAATCTTTTCTTCTGAGTAATGCGCACAAAGTGGATGAGTCTGTTCGGACTTCCGAGGTTGCGGCTCCTTCTAAATATGGCCGAAACTGTTGCAACGCAAAAGTTACCCCTAGCGCTACAAGTTCTATTGAGGCGTATCTCGACTCATGCTTATTCAGTTTACGCGACGCGTAAAGAATTGGGTGGAGCTGGTCGTCAGTGCCTTTTTGCAAAAGCACTGCGCCAATAGCAATTTTGGATCCATCGGTGTCCACGACAAAAGGTTCCCCGAATCGAGGTGGTGCAAGAATAGGTGCAGAAATCAGACGCTGAATTAATGTGTCTAGTGCTTTTTGATGGAGATCACCCCATCTATCTCAAATGATCGCAGAAAGTATTGGAGGACCCGGACCGATGGGTAATAATAACGTTAAAAGATTGGGCAATCATCTGATATTTTGACAGACGCCCCGTCAAATCTTTTCTTCTGAGTAATGCGCACAAAGTGGATGAGTCTGTTCGGACTTCCGAGGTTGCGGCTCCTTCTAAATATGGCCGAAACTGTTGCAATGCAAAAGTTACCCCTAGCGCTACAAGTTCTATTGAGGCGTATCTCGACTCATGCTTATTCAGTTTACGCGACGCGTAAAGAATTGGGTGGAGCTGGTCGTCAGTGCCTTTTTGCAAAAGCACTGCGCCAATAGCAATTTTGGATCCATCGGTGTCCACGACAAAAGGTTCCCCGAATCGAGGTGGTGCAAGAATAGGTGCAGAAATCAGACGCTGAATTAATGTGTCTAGTGCTTTTTGATGGAGATCACCCCATCTATCTGTCATGGTTTCACCGGTTTTTGTCAGTTTATTTAAAGGAGCGATGATTCCCGCAAAATTTTTAATAAAGCGTCTAAAATATGAAAATGCGCCTATCAGTGACCGAAGTTCGGTCAGTGTTTTCCGTGCTTTAAAGTTCGCGACTACCGCAATATTTTTCGGATCGGGCCGGATTCCCGCCGCTGAAATTAGGTACCCGAGGTACCGAATTTCAGTTTTGCCGAAAACACATTTATCGATTCCCAATTTCATGTTATATTTAATTATTGTCCTTAAAAATTGATCTATATCAAAAATGTGTGAATTTTCGTCCGCGGATGCCAAAATTACGTCATCCAGGTACACGAGAAAACATGCCGAGAGTTCTTTTCGCATGTTTTCCATGACCTTTTGGAAACTTTGAGGTGCCGAAACTAATCCGAACGGCATGCGTAAAAATTCGAACAACCCGCAAAATGTCGCAAACGCAGTGCGTTCGCGGTGTTCGGGTAAAATATCAATTTGCCAAAACCCGGACTGAAAGTCAAAAGTGGTGTACAAAAATTTTCCCCCAATTTGGTCAAGTATATCCGAAATAAGTGGGAGGTAATACGTCTGCTTTTTCGTATTGGCATTCAATTTTCGGTAATCAACAGCAAAACGGTATCCCCTATTTCCGGGCTTTTCAATCATTACCACAGGTGAACAAAACGGGGAAACACTAGGCTGAATGATATGCTGAGCCAGCATATCATTTATTTGCCTCTGTATTTCTTCGCGCAACATGGGAGCGGCTCTGTATGGACGTTGCTGGGTATAGACAGACTCATCGATAAGATCAATTCGGTGTTGTATTGGACCGTTATACCGTCCGATTTTACCGTCCGGACCAACAAAAGCTTGCGAATTTTTTAAAATTACCGATTTTAACTGATTTTTGCCTTCTGGTGTTAAACACGTGTTTTCCAGGTTTAATTTTTCCACGAGTGATTGACCATCCGCGTACTTGGGGAGGTATTTTCCCCTATTTGCCTCCGGAGAAGCCTCATCTCTGGCCAAATTTTGTGTTGGATTTTCGGAGTTTAATGCGTACACTTGTTTGCACGACTCGGGATTTACTTTTTCAACCAATGCTAAGATGGTGCCAGCAAAAATTTTGGCTTTGGAAGTGGTCAGATTTAGCAACCGGAGCGGAATTAACTCATTGTTTTCAATTTTTGATACTGTTCGACCAACTATAACATTATCTAAATTGCTGTTTGGATTTTGGTAAACGAAAACTTCTGAATTTTCTACAGGTTGGTTTAATTTGCCGTATAAAAACGTATCTGTTCGGGGTTCCAAAATTATTTGTTCGGGAGCATAAATTTTATATACAGGTGACGTTTCTATGAAAATTAAATTGCACAAAATTGGTAACTCTTGGGAACCAATAGTTATCAAATTTGTGGCAAAATTGAATCCGACACTATGACCGAGTTCATTTACTGCTCGGACGTAATCAACGCCAAGCAAAAGTTTTGCAGGGCAGAATCTATCCTCTGAAACTAACACTGGAATCCGAACTGTTACACCTCCTATGGAAATTGGCAGTTTTGCTTGCCCCTGAAAATGAATATCGGTCCCGTAGGCAGCATGGGCAACGCGTGCATGTGGTGGTTCTAAGCGATCAAGTATGTTTAATTTTCGGAGCGTAGAATGCTGGCAATAAGAAATGGCACTACCGGAATCCAGCAACGCCGGAATCTGTTGGCCATAGACAGAGACTGTGATATAAGGCTGAGAAATTGCATTTACTGTGCCGATGGAAAAAGACGGCGGAACAAAAGAATGAATCAAAGGGCGATTTTCGGGCGGCCTGAGGGAAAACGAAACTGCTGCCGTGACCGGTTCTTTTTGTCGCCGGAAATCGCGACTCTTTTTCTGTGCCCAAGATGCAGATTGGGAGAGAGAATTTTGAAGTGGGGCTAGAGCTGTTCCGAGCACCGACTTGATGAGCCCCAAATAAGGTGAGATGATTGACAGACCAGTGAGAATTAGGAAAATCACTAGTACAGTGATGACTAGATTAATCATTTTATCCCAGTTTGCTACATATTCCGACACGAAACGCCAAATTGAACTATTTGCTAATTTTCGGGTGGCTTCATCCAACCCGTCAAAAAAATCTCCCTCCGGGTCGTTGAAAACAAAATTTTCTTTTAAAATTCTTTCAATCTTATTGACCCTGTTTGCATAATTTGACAAATTGCTAACCCGGTGGCAACGCCTGCCAGGTCAGACTGAAAAATGCTAAATGAATAACATTTATTTGATGTTGTGCTAAATTTTCCCTAAGAACGTCTGATTGTAGCTCGATTTCGCGTTGTGCCAAATCAATTGCGGACAATAGTGTTGTAGGGCGGGCGGCTCGGGTAACGTGTGTTCTAATGGAAGGTAAGGCCATTTCTATTAATAAAGTTTTCCAGTCCGTTTTTTCATCGTCGCCTAATGTTTCATAAATCGCAAAAGATTCCCCTTTTAAAGTCGCGGGGAAAATTTGTAAATTTTCGTCCTCAGACCAATCATACGCTGTGGCTATCACGTTAAATCGTTTAATATGATTTTTGAAACTTATATTATCCCCCCTGCCGGAATAAATGGGTAGGGCAAACTGGGGTTTAGAACCCAGTCGTTTTACCGTCAAATTTAGCTTTTCAAGTGTTTCGTTAAGGTCGTCCATATCTGCGAAAATTTTAAAAGAATACCGACGTCGGCGGTCTTCTGCAGTTGTTGGGCGTAGTACCACAGGTGAGTCGGTGAGTTCGTGCGAGGGGAGTTGAGCGTCCCGAAAATGCAGTACAAAAAATGGGTTCTGGCGAATAGAAGCCTGAATGGAGGTATTGAAAGGCAAAATAAAACCATTGCCGCTATGCTAGCAGCATATTCGAATCAGACAGGCACTAATTGGGATTCATATACCCAATTAGTTTGCTTTGCCTATAACACATCCATTCAGGCTTCTATTCGCCAGAACCCATTTTTTGTACTGCATTTTCGGGACGCTCAACTCCCCTCGGACCTTGCTTTAACTGTACCTGAACCAAACCCACTGGATTTTAGCTTTTCCACTTTTGTGCAAGAAAGTGCAAAAGGCATTCGTGAAAGTTGGGCCCTAGTCGAAAAAGCCATTCTAGCAGCCCAAAACACTCAAAAAGAGTTTAGCGATGAGTTTCGTCGCAAAAAACCCCATGAAATTGAAATTCAAGATTTGGTTTTACTTTTTAAGGATGCTATTCCCCAGGGTCACAAGTTTTCTCGCCCATGGGTAGGTCCTTACCGGGTAATAGGCGTTAAGCGTCCCAATGTGACAGTAAAAACTATGGGAACCGAAAAGGAGAAATTATTGACTGTCCACATGGACAAAGTTAAACATTTTATTAATGATAGCACTTTGCCGCTTCGCGGTGAGGAGCGTTCTTTTCAGGAATATCACGAAAAGGTACCGGAACCAATCCCGGAAATTCGGGAATCTATTCCAGAACTCCCGACTGAAGAGATCATTGCTCCGTCGGAGCAACCGCTTCTGAGACGATCAACTCGTCAAAGGAAGCCGAACCCGAGATACGCCGACTACATTACACATTAACCTTTTTTTCTTCCTGTTGTAAATTTTTTTCGGTTACATCCTATCCTGTGAGTAACAATTAACAGAAAATCCAAAAAGAGCCCAGAGCCCCTGAAGAAAATATAAAGAGCCTCAAAGCCATTAAAATCGGTCAAAATACCGATAACTACGCTTTGACGACATAGTCGCCAAACACTAAAAGATTAAAACAGGCCTCAAGCCAATATTCTTATATGATAAACCCAAAACAAGGAAAACAAAAGGCGGTCAGAGAACAAAACTCTTGACTGCACCAAAAACAAAGAAAAGCTAAAAAAAAATTAGGAAAATAAAAATAACCCAAAAACAATTTTCGAAAACCACTCACCAAAAGTTTGATGGGACATCAAAAAGTAAAAGGTGGCAGGATAAGTATTTTGGTAAAATTAAGCCACATTTTGGAAAAAGAAAATGGTGAGCGGTTGTCTTCCAAAATTTCTGTCTCAGTCTGATCTACATTGTACTCTGTTTTACTGTCTAACATTCTTGAAATTTTTGTCTCAAAATTATCCATGTAAGAAATTATCGCCCAAATTATTTCATGTAATGTGTCGTCTTATGTTCCCAGTTCAACTATTTACAGGCATATGGTCGGATTGTCCTGCATGTTCGCCATCACGTCTCTATGTCCAATGTCCGATCCATTAATGTTCGGTCCTCGTCACGTTCGGTCCAAAATCGAGATTTGAACAATGCTCGCCGTGCCCGCTCATATTCACTGTCATGCTACACATCTTGGCCCAGTCGTTTACTGTTATGTCCAGCGTGACCCAATTGCCAGAACACGTCATAATTTGTTGAACAGTTTTATTCGATTTGCAACGGTTTTGGGAAAGATGAGGGCATCTTAAATGTAAGCCCGAGGAGTTGTAGTAAAGGCGAGTTCGAAGCGCTGCCTCTATAAGCTCCGCCTATTCCTCTTTTGGCAGCCGCAGGGCAGCTGCCTCAGTCTTCACTTTCATCGGCCGCGGGCTCCGGGGTTTACTGATCGGGAAAGAACTCGGGATCGCAAAGGAATAGGAATTGAATGCCGTGTATTATAAATAACTGTATTTGTATTTGGCGATAGTAAACCTTAAGATCAAATTAGTAGCTACACAATATTATACCACATTCTTGGCGCACTCAAATATTCTCAAACTAGCGAAGTGGGGCCGCTTCGCGGCCCTCACTTCGCTAGGAAGCGGTTAGCGTGCATCAGCGGCGCTTCGCGCACCACCATCAGCGGTCAGATTGGGTTGTTCGGGAGTAGAGCAGCATGAGACTATTTCGGGCCTTCGGCCCTCAAGCAGCTGTTGTTCGGGAGTAAGGGTTGTTCGGGAGTATATGTTCTACGTTCCCTCACATTCCAAGGGGGAAGGTCGGGCGCTCCGCGCCCGACCACAGGACTGGCTCGCCGCCTCCGGCGTCTCGCAATTACAGAGAAAAAGGTGTATCAAGAATGCCCTCCCCGAAAACTGGGGACAGAATAATTACAGAGAAAAAGGTGTATCAAGAATGCCCTCCCCGAAAACTGGGGACAGAATAATTACAGAGAAAAAGGTGTATCAAGAATGCCCTCCCCAAAAACTGGGGACAGAATAATTACAGAGAAAAAGGTGTATCAAGAATGCCCTCCCCGAAAACTGGGGACAGAATAATTACAGAGAAAAAGGTGTATCAAGAATGCCCTCCCCAAAAACTGGGGACAAAATAATTACAGAGAAAAAGGTGTATCAAGAATGCCCTCCCCAAAAACTGGGGACAAAATAATTACAGAGAAAAAGGTGTATCAAAAATGCCCTCCCCAAAAACTGGGGACAAAAATTCGGGACATACAAATTTCGTCTAAAAAATTTGTCTAAATTTTGTCTATATTTGGTCTATATTTTAGCAGAAACATACTCAGCTCGTCTATACAAACATTTTAAGCTATCACTTGGCCAGATATACCCCCGGAACGGGTCTAACGGCCAGGTCACGCACGGAGAATCCGCTTTAGCTTACTGGGGGGCTAGAAGAAAAAGAGAGAAATACAAAAAAGAGAGAAATACAAAAAAGACAGAAATAGAAATTGTGTCTCTGTTCTGTGCAAAATTATATATTTGCCAATCATATCGAGCAATGATTGATTATTTTTGCAGGTTTTCTAGCGTTTTCCTCACTCTTCAAAGATAATTTTATTTTTGCAAAGAAATGGTTTGATAAAATAAAGCCGGCCAGACCATGCCAGCAATAATTGATTATTTTTGCAAAGCTTTACTGAGTTTTGCTCTCTCTTTATTTTTGAAAAGAATCATTTGCAGAGTTCCTGCTCAATTTTGGGCAATATTCACGGGACAGACACAATTGCGTTTTAGCCTGCAACGATTCTGTGGTTTTCAGAGTAAGTGTGCAGGTGCCAGTACAGGTACTCCAGTTGAGATACACTGTGTGTTTCAATTCTGCGAAATTACACGTCTAAAATCTTGACACAGTTATAATAGCAAAGTAGTAATTACACCGGAGGATACTTCATTTTCATTCGTTTTAAATTTAATTGTAGCAAACCGGCCAATTTAATTTTGCTGTTGAAGTATTACGTTTTCAAACCATTTCATATAAATTTTATTCCTGAATTTTTCATCAATGCAATTAGTTTACAAATGTTTCCACTATTTCATATGTTAGTGTCAGAAAATCAGTGGAACTTTTTAAAAGTCCAAAAATTAACATCCTCTGAGGTATTTACCAACTACGGAGTACACCAGCGTTAAAATTATTTTTTTCTGGATTCAAGATCACTTAAAACCCCGGGATGCAACAAATTACCCTAAAAAAGTCCATATAAACTAATATAGGAATGTGCGTAAGAGGATCAAATTCTTTTGTTTTTCCAATCCATTCATTTCTCAAATTAGCTTGAAATTTAAATTGGGATTTTTTATGGCAATTTTAATTAATTTTTTACCAAAACTTTTTGATACAACATTTGGTAAATCGAGGTACATTTTTGATATATCGCGGTTTTTTACTCGTTGATCACAAATCCGATGGAATTTTCGACCCGACACAACGCTAAGGCATGCTTCGGTGTGTAATTTTTTGGGTTCCTGATATGATCAAGAGCTGATTTCTGGCAACGCGACGTTTTTGGTCACGAATCCGAAGTTATTTCATACCCCAATACTAGGCTACGATAGGGGTACGGTATGAAGTTTTTGTCCTATACAGGGTGGCGTCGATTTACCACCTTGTTTCACATTAAGTTTGACTACCCATTTTTGACGACCACGAGGTTTGATTAAATTTCGTGTATTTTTAACTTTCAGGCGATAAGGATTATTTTGGAGGAAATACGGTAAGCACAGGCACAGCAAAACTGTAATTTATTTTCAGTAATAACCTCTCCACTTCACGAAGCCATAAAAGCAGAAAAGAGAATGAAGCAAAAAAATTGATTAAAAACGGTGCCAATAAAGAAGCTGTTGATGGTGAAGGTAGAACAGCGCTCCATATCGCTGCGTGAGCTCAGTAAAAAATAGTGATATATCGAAATGAGTGCCAAAAAATAATGTATGAAATTTGAAAATGTTTTATACCACTTTCCGTTACTCGATTACCGGTGTATTACTTTCACGTTGTATTTTGTGTAAAAAATAAAACAGTTGCTTTCAGTCTCTCTCATTCAACATACAAGACATTTGCACATCCGGGGCTCTACAAGGCCGACGCCGGACAGATGCTTTTTATCTCGCTTAAATTACGCGCAAACTTGAGTTCTATCTCTCTTGAGCATCGACCGACTAGGCTGTCATAGATTTGTGGTCCTATGAGGCCAGGTCCCATCGTCGCGAGGTCCTATGAGGCCAGGTACTATGGCGTCCTCCGACGCACACGTCTAAGCCTTTTCATCCCAGCGACTCTCAATCGTTTACGCTCTTTCGCGCGTCGATCTCTGCCGTATTTGAGTGACTCTTCTTCGGCGTGAATGACTGAGAGACTGATGAAAAAGCGGCGTTTGGTCGTCGAAGATGGCCGTAGGACCAATACTATACCAATAATAAGAATAACATTTTGGGTGAAAAAAGCGAGAAGTGTCAAAATATGCACCCCTAAGAATGCAGTTGCTCAAATCCTGGGAAGAATCAGTACTGAAATACTAGGTAAAAGATGGAGGGGGTAAAATTTTGGGAATCAATGATCAAATATACAATTTGCATTTAAGAATCTGTCATGAAAATTTTGATCACGTTCTTTCTAACTGCGTTCTCAGTTTTAAAAATTCCATGCAAGCAGAGAGCGTTCTCAGTTTTTGGAATTCAAAATATGAGAGCGAAATTACGATATTGAAAATCTATCAGCATAGCCCAGAAAAATGGAAATTTCCATGGATATTCTACAGAAATTTTATGAAAATTCCGTGGTAATTTGCATATTGGTCCATCCCAATATTTCAGGGAAATTTTGTGAATTTCAAAGAAATTTTCGATCAAGTTCTCAAATAATCGAATCAATGATCAAATGAAAATATGCATGATCAAAACAAAATATGCACCCCTAAGAATGACATTTTGGGTGAAAAAAGCGTACCATGGTACGGGGTACGGTATACAATTTTTTTATCTTTTTGACCATAGCATGGGCTGATTTTTGGTACTCCGGGGTTTTTTGGGGCGCTGAGTACGAATGTGATATTATTTTTCAAATTTTGGCGTTGTGCCCAAAGTG
Source organism: Ditylenchus destructor (assembly GCA_022814885.1). Lineage (NCBI taxonomy): Eukaryota > Metazoa > Nematoda > Chromadorea > Rhabditida > Anguinidae > Ditylenchus > Ditylenchus destructor. Next base: position 90,851 of record JAKKPZ010000139.1, on the reverse strand, counting down.
TGCAATGGTTAAAAACAAACTGCTCGGCGCCGCGAAAGCGGCACCCCTAAAACACAAATCAGGGCACACCAGTCCGTCTCCAAAGCTTATTTTATACTTGGAGGGAACTACTCCCCAAAAATCGGTAAGCTCTATTTTATTTGATGTCAATTTTTCATGGAATTCTGCCACTATTTTGCTCATGTTTTTATTTGTTAAAAAACGCCATTTGGTAAGTTTTATCAAAGGATTTATTAAAATTAATTCCCCAATAATTAAACATGGCATTGTATTGATTGCGCTGCATCTTTTGCTAACCAAGGAAGGCAGACAGACCTGTCCGCTCGCTCAGCTGCGCACCTGCCTGCTTGAGCATCTTTTTATCTCTTTGACGGACAAACGTGATTTTCCAAGAAAAGATTTCCAGGAAAATAGTGCACTATATTTAAAAGAAAAGCAGTTAGACGGTTGCGCTCAATCAATGCGCAGTTTGGCCGGTTTCGTGCTTGTGTTATCAGACAGACTACTTTTTTGTAACTCCATACAAGCATCCAAAAATTATTTAATTTTTCGATTCTTCGATTTTTCTCAATTTTTTTTTCTCACTTGAATAGAATAATTGTAATTACAAAAAATCGAATAAAATGAGTAGTGATTGAACAATGGAACTTAAAAAACTCAATCATTTCATTTATTTCTTGCTAAAATTTTTTTGTTGTATTAACTTATGTTTTAGGCTATATTTCTACAAGGTAAAAATATGAGAGAGAGAAAGTAGAAAAAAATTTTGTGGTAAATTTAAAAATTGATGGAATCATACACTTGAGGATGGAAAATTAATATTAGTATCAACCTTTGGTTAAACTTAGAAATATGGGATTTCTTGAACAAATAAAAATTGGCACAAATTCGCATCAAAGTTTGTGAGAACATAACGTCAAATAAACTATGAACACAAAAAAATTGTAAAAATTAAATTTACGAATTGTGTACGTTTACGTGATAAAGGTATTCATGGGTTTTACTGGAATAGGTAAGCAATGATTGATTATTATTTGCAGATCTTCACAGAATTTTTGATCTTCACAGAATGTAAGGAACACGGTGCTGTGGTTTGCAGACTTACTGCAGGAAGACCGACACTTTGCAAATCCGTTTTTTGGTCCGCAAATTGTAGGGACAGTTTGCAGACCAAAAAGTCTGCAAATAGTCTTTTTTCTATTTGCAGAGTAACTGCAATGCTATTTTTGCAGCATGCATTCAGCAGAGACAGCAGCGGCGTCGCGAATCAGGTATTCGAGGGCCGAATGCAAGAGCTGAATACTGGCGTAGCCAGTACTGGCACCTCTAGCTATTATTATTAAAGTTATGCGAATAAAACCGACACAGAAAATAAAGGATGATTAAAATGAAATAGTGAAAATCCTTGCAAATTAATTGCATCGACGCAAGGTTAAGAAAGATTAACCTGGAAAAAGATAAATAAATTAGATGGATTGATTGGTCTGTCAAAAAATTGAAGTGTATGAAATCAAAGTAACCACCGGAGTATTTATTTGGAAAATAAACTGTGCCGAGATTTGACAGCGTGATACTTTTTTCCGTGCAAAAAATACTTTTTTTCGTGCAAAAAGTCAAAATGCAAAAAAGTACTTTTTTTCGTGCAAAAACCCGTCGTGCTAAATAGTACTTTTTTTCGTGCTAAAAAGTACTTTTTTCTGTGCAAAAACCTCTCGTGCAAAATAGTACTTTTTTTCGTGCTAAAAAGTACTTTTTTTCGTGCAAAATTCCAAATCCTGTTTTATTCATATTATTTCTATCCGTATTCCGTTAAAATCATGCACATTTCGTGCAGGTCACCTAGTAACCGCTGATTCCGCATTTCGCGGGTGTCACCTAGTGACAAAATGTTATCCTAAAATAAGCTATAGGGTCACCTGACTGATGAGCGCAGCTCTATAGTTATCAAAAATTGTTTCATTGTATCAGATTAAGCGCGAAACAATGAAAGTCTTACTATTACATTTATGCAAATTCTATTCATAAAAAAACGTTAATCCTTTTACCTAGTATTTCAGTACTGATTTTCCCCTACCATAGGTGCATTCTTAGGGGTGCTTATTTTCTAAATGTACCTATTTTAGGGTAATTTTTATCGGGTAATCCGAATTTGAGGTCAAAATTTAGCTAAAATGTACCTAAACTTTGTCCGTCTGTCCAAAATTTTGGGAAAGTTGATTCTATCCAGTGCTTATTTTTGTCTGTCTGTCCAAAATTTTTGGAAGAAGGCTGGACTGGACTAAGAACGCTGGACTGCTCCAAAAAATCTGGACTGTCAATTGACCTGATCCAAAAATGCTGGACTTGCCGAAAGCAGCAGTGGCTAACACTCAGCCCAGCTGGACCGCCCCAAGAAAGCTGGACTGGAGTCAGAACGCCGGCCCCAAGAATTTCTGGACTGACCGAAGAAGGAAGGATCGGCCCCAAGAACGTAGAGGTTGGAGCGGCCGAAGGCCGCGACGGTCGTCAGCACCCTAACGCTGGACTGACCCTATCCCAAGAACGTGAGGACGGCTCCAGCCCCGAAGGGGCTGGCTAAAAACCCTAGTTTTGGCATATATCGGGTTTTTTGGGGATCGGATCGGGTTGGCGGTCACCAGGTATCGGATCGGACCCGCGATCAAAGTTCTCAGCCCTAGTATCGATCCTGACGATTTTTCTTGGGACGACCAGTTTTTCGATTCATATCAAGTGGTCTGTTTGCAAAATGAGCTGGATAGCGTAATTCGTTCTTGTTGTGTTTTACGTGCACAATGTGTTTGCAAGGCGATTTAGTGACACCTGAGTTAAAATATATTTTAAGAGTGCAACATTTGAAAGTATGTTTGCATACCAATGGGACAACTGCACTTGAACCAATCTCGTGCAGTTACCATGTGATACTTGTTCTTTTGCTCATCAAACTGAGGCCAGGAATCCAAACCCTGGATTCGTCCTTCCTCATCTGTGTCACCGGTAACAAAAATTGATACCCATTTGTCAAGGTCACGCTGGTTATAGATTGTACCAGTGATGATTATGGAGATCGAGTTTATAATAGAGAACGAAATGACAATAAGGAGGGAATTTAAACAGGGTTTGGGATTGCTTGTGCTTGAAATGGAATTTCTTTATTTTGTTCGTTGATTTGATAAAATATGCCATCTTGAACGAGGCAGACAGGATTTTAACGGAATACGGATAGAAATAATATGAATAAAACAGGATTTGGAATTTTGCACGAAAAAAAGTACTATTTTGCACGAAAAAAAGTACTTTTTAGCACGAAAAAAAGTACTATTTAGCACGACGGGTTTTTGCACGAAAAAAAGTACTTATTTGCATTTTGATTTTTAGCACGAAAAAAAGTACTATTTAGCACGAAAATTTTTTGCACGAAAAAAAGTACTTTTTTGCATTTTGACTTTTTGCACGAAAAAAAGTATTTTTTGCACGGAAAAAAGTATCACGCGATTTGACACACGTCATTTCGCAGGATTGGGACACAGAAAATGAGTCTCAAATGGAGCTGTGTCTGCTGAATAAATTCTGCAAAAATAGCGTGTTTTCCTAAAAAAGCAGAGACATTATTTTTGCAAAGAGCCTAAACAGTTGTTTGCAATCACAGAAAAAGACAGAAGTAGAAGTAGTGTCTCTGTTCTGTGCAAAAATTGTGTCTCTGTTCTGTGCAAAAATTGTGTCTCTGTTCTGTGCAAAAATTGTGTCTCTGTTCTGTGCAAAAATTGTGTCTCTGTTCTGTGCAAAAATTATATATCTGCCGATCATATCGAGCAATGATTGATTATTTTTGCAGGTCTTCAAGAGTTTTACTCAGTTTTTAGACAGTTCTTTATTTTTGCAAAGAAGTGGTTTGCTAAAATAAAATCGGCCAACCTAAGCGAACAGTGGATGATTATTTTTGCAAAGCTTTACTGAGTTTTGCTCACTCTTCAGAAAGATTTTTATTTTTTCAAAGAACCTGAACAGTCGTTTGCAGAGTTCCTGCTCAATTTTTGGGCAATATGCACGGGACAGACACAATTGCGTTTTAGCCTGCAACGATTCTGTGGTTTTCAGAGTAAGTGTGCAGACCAGTACAGAGACTCCATTTGAGACACACTACCTGTGTCTCAATTCTGCGAAATGACACGTGTAAAATCTTGACACAATTATAATAGCATATAAATACACCAGAGGATACTTCAGTTTCATTCATTTTAAATTTAATTTCAGCCAACCAATTTCCTTTTGTGGTTGCAGTGTTGCGTTTTCAAACCATTTCATATAAATTTTATTCCTTAACCAGGGATGAGAATTCGTGCCTAAAAGGCGAAATTTAGGCACAAAAGGGCTCATGTTTCCCTTCTCTAATCCCCTCAAAGGCCCAATGGGCCCTCTTGGGCCCTTTGGGCCCAACTTAACAACTATCTCTCTTCCTTTCATATAGCAGAACTATTTCTTTATATCCTTGCTTCTGTAACAACTATTTCTATCATTTTCCTGTTATGGGTTTTTACTGCCTCTTAAATTTTTGTTTGAATTTTACCCATACTGTTTTGTCTTGCAAGGAAAACTAAAGGTTAAAATTATTCCGTCAAAACTGTGAAACGATTCTTTTTTATTTTATTCCTCTGCAATACTCGCATTATTTCACATTTTCTATTTATCTTTGTTAAAAGTTTGTTTTCATATTTATAAGCAAAGGTCATAAATGTCTGATTGACAAACCCTAACTTATGACTATACTCAATTTTAATTTTTCCGTACCAAAGCGTTTACGCGTTATCCTTTTCTATGCTACACTCCTAAAGAAGTAATATTGAAGCGTATAAAACGCAAGAGTTATTTTAAACAAAATAATTTTCTATGGGTGAAATGCAAACATTGTTTCGCCCATAATCTGAGACAATGTTTGGGATTTTCTGAAATTTAATAAAACGGTGCTGGTAGTTCATTAAAATTCATCAAAGTTGCAATAAAATTACAGCTTTCGTATTTTAAAACAGGGACACATTATACGTTGTTTGCGAGACACTTAATTATGTGTGATGCAAAATCCATGTAAAGTATCGTTTTTTACTCTGAACATAAATTTGTAACTTTAACCGAATTGAAAATATATACTTTTAATAATTATGTTTAGTTTAAGCAACCGTATTTCTTATGCAGGAAGTATTTTTGATAATGTTTTCGTTGGCGGCGTTTTGTGTCCTGGTTATGGCGCCAACATCGAAGGCAACACAAAGCAGTAAGAAAAACAATCTACCACAGTTGTCACCTGCTGAAACATTGCAACAACCACATGCAGCACCGTCTGGTAAATATTATATAATGTGAACTTTTTATAAGGTCTTTTTGTAAGAGGACTATTGAAGATCTTTATGGGACTAATCCTGCTGGACGGTTCGCAAATGATGACAAAACCACTGATTATATATTGCTCGGTTAAACAAGAGTCCCAAAAACTGCTATCCTTATCTATTATATACCATTTTCAAGTAAATTTTCAGCAAACTACAAAGTCGAAGTGCTCGATCAAATAGGACGGAATATGTATAAAATAATTACGTTCAATACACCAACGGTATCACTCGATGAGCTTTGGAACAACATCTATCAAATCCCATTTATCGCAGAGAGTCGGTCCATACCTAGCATTCCTAAATATATACACGTAACAATCGTAACACCTGGACAACCGTTTATTAAAATCGACAACGAAAAGTCCGCCACGTCGATCAGCAATGTTTATGTGGCCAACAGCGTGTTCTTAGTAGCTTTCCGTCCCATAAGTGAGTTACATCGTCATTCAATAGCGCTTGGAGGATGCTGTCGAACGATACTTAACTTGCGGGCCAAATAGCCAAAAAAGCAAATTTGGGTAAAAATAGGTAAAAACAAGTGAATTGTGTAAATATAAATATTTACTAATATTATTATTGTTTAAAAATACAAAAAAGACAAATTTTGGCAGTTTAGCTCTGGAAGTAAGTAAATTCGGCTAAGAGTATCGTTTGGGTTGGAACGGAGATGATGCTCTTATCGGGGCTTGACTTTATAAGATTTGGAGATGATGATTAGCCTATAATACTTAACACATCATTTCGATATTTTAGAATTTAACGTCATGTGTGTAATGACATGTGAGATGACTGGTGAATGTGAAGAATTGGAATCCAGAACGCCGGGGAAAACGCCGGCAACTGGAAGCAAGTCTATAGTACTTGACTTCGTCATAGTTGATGAAACAACCATAAATTCTGCATTTATTTGGACCCTTGCAAATAGGGAAATAGAAGATTCCGCTGATTGGTCTGTTTGGCATAATGTCCATAGAATACACGTGAAGGCTTTCGATCACAATGGGAAAGTGACAACGGATGTGAAACTATTGAAAGACAATACGCAGACGAATGGGCAACAACTCAACACTGAGAATGGAGTCATTTATATTGATTTGAAACATGGGTCCCGACCTGGTACTGGATCAGGTAAATGTATTTATCTGGCAACTTTGGACCATACAAAATGCTTGAAATTTAAAAGTAGAATAACTACTGTCAGTTACGTGTCAATTCACCCAGCCATTTTTAGACTTGAAAGTTTCTCTTTGATCTTTTCCCATTTTGGAACTTTGCATATTTCCAAGAAAAAAACTGCCCGTGAATAGCAAAATAGTTTGTTCCGGGGTGTTGAGCTCGTTTCGCCTTGGGCCCTTAGCTAACTCTTTTTTAACTACTGTCTTTGGAGCCCTGAGTTTACCATTTTATATGAACATAAACACAACATGACATCTCAATTTATGACAATAAAATAAATCAAAATACAAAACCAGTCACTTTTTGAAAGTTACATTATAAATTCGCACCAAAATATAATTATGAGGAGGGGTACAACTTTATATTTCTATCAAATTTAAAACTACGAGACATAAGCTTTCTAGTAAACCTGGATGATACGTGATTAAAAGTGTCCTCGAATTGGCATCTCCTAGGGAAATTATATGAAAAAATATAAAATAGAAATATTTTTTCTTGTAGATGTCTACTTCAAAGATGCTTTTAATCGACATCCACGTACATAGGAGATCTTGGGCTTATTAGAAAGCTTATTCTTATCTATTATAGTATTAGGATTGGGATTGGGTCACATTTTTTTCTCCGGGCTCTAAATCGCGATATAGAGCCCGGGTTTTTTTCCTACGGACTAAGACGGCTATAAGGAAGGCCCTAAACCGGTTTTTAGACAGATTCGAGATCTAAATTTAGACAAAATTAGACAAATGTGTATTTCTGAGAGCATTTTTGAGGGCCGGAAGCCCATTTTTCTCTGTCCCCCTTTTTTGACGTGTGCATTCTTAGGGGTGCTTATTTTCTAAATGTACCTATTATAGGGTAACTTTTAGCGGGGAATCCGATTTTGAGGTCAAAATTTAGCTAAATTTAGACAAATTTTAGACTAAAATTTAGACAAAATGGTACAAAGTGTTTTTTTCTCTGTCCGAAACGCTTTTTGTGGGCCCGAAGCCTAATTTTTTCTGTCCCCCTTTTTTGTGGGCCCGAAGCCTAATTTTCTCTGTCCCCCTTTTTTGAGGGTGCCGTTTTTAGGGTAACTTTTTGCGGGGAATCCGAATTTGAGGTCAGAATTTAGCTAAAATGTACCTAAATTTAGACTTCCGAACAAATAGAAGACTGCGCCCGGCCGAGCGGCGCGAAGCGCCGCGAGGGCGGGCACAGCCGAGCGAGGCTTGCAGGGCCGAGGTAACGGGCGCGAATTTTCCGTTTCAAGAAAAATACAACCAAACACAGTATATGGCAAAAGATTAAAAATTATATAAGCCATTCACGTCATTATCGCCAAAGGAGTCTAGCTGAGGTACACATTGAAATGATTGGAACAGAAAATTTGGTGATTACGGAAAATGATGAAAATGATACAACCACTCCTGTCAACTTCGAAAAAGCAATCGCTGTGATTTTCACTGTTCGTGTTGTTGTTCGTGAAAGAATGCGAGCACTCGCTGGCAGCGATGCAGTGCTAGATGCAATGTTCAATAGTGTACAACCTCGAACACGTGGATTTCCTGAAAATAAGCTTGAGAAAGATTTGCCAAAGGTAGAAGTTCCTGAAAACATGGTAAATGGTGAGCTTCTTTTTGATAATGTGACACAAATTTAAACTAACAAAGTATTTATTTTCACCTAACAATAGTGTTTTAAAACGGTTTTAAACGGTACTTTTCGAAAGTGAACCTATTATTTAAATATTTAAAAGACTCAAAGCTCATTTATTTTAGCCTCACAGTTTTCCAAAATAACGCTTTACGTTGAATACTATTTTTTCCGGCGTCAAAACTAAACCTCAATTTGTCGGCTGCATAAACTCTCGGCACGTATTTTGCAGCACATTTTATTATTTTTTTCGCAAGTTTACGACAAAGCTCATGGCAAAAAGTGTGTTGCTCAAATTTTATGTTCACATTATTTCTGGTTTAGAGAAATGCAGTATCTGTCTCGAAGAATTCCAGGAAAAAGAACAAGTAACACAATTGCAATGCGGTCATTTCTTTCATCGCGATTGTGGAAAGCATTGGCTCGTCGAAAAATCTGAATGTCCACTCTGCCGTAAGGACCTAACCGAGTGGGACTTCAAACCTGCGCCAAATAAAGTTGAAAAAACCGTAGACGAGAAGACGATGAGAACTATGGGAAAGGGTAAAGGAAGAGCTTAGTCAGCACAAACGAAAACAAAGACAGTTTTTGATACTGTATGTTGCATATGTGAATAAAAAATTTTACATGGGATGTAATTAGAATTCCTTGTTATATTTTTATCACTAAACATGTGTCACCAAATCATCTAATGTGTGACAAACCTGTACGTGATAAATCTGGTACCGATGGAAAAATAGACCAAAAATTAAATTTTTCGATAGACAACTGCAAAAGTGCCTATCCTACGCAGAATTTAACGGCGGATCTGAATCTGACCATGGCTTGGACATTTTCATAGTAAAAATGGTCATTGAATTTTATTTTGTATGGGAAAAATTGACGTTTTGCATATTTCCGGGGTTAGTAAACAATGAAATATGTATGCTACAAACACATTCTTTTACATTTAAAATTTGATGCCTGAAAGTGATTAATATCTTAAAAACAAAGTGCTATGAAACTTTTTTAGCCACTCAATACTTTATGGGACTTCTATCAAAACTCGGCTCTATTAACTTGTAAGAAGCTTGATTACTTACCATCTTCACTCAATGCTCCTGTTTTAAGGTCTGGAGCGGCTAATTTTTACCCGCAAAATGTATTATACATATTCCATTTCTATTCCACTTCTAACAAAAAAATTTTCTGATTTCTTCAGAAATGTGGCGCCGATAAATGTTGATCGCCAATAGTCAAACGAGAAACTATTCTGTAAAACGTGCTTTGTTGTCCACAAACTGCGCAATAAGAGAGCTTCTCCACTTGAGCATGATTAGTTATTTTGTTGCCGTATTTTGGTTTTGTCAGTCTTCTTCTCATTTGGGAAACTACAGCGGTATAAATCTCTAAAGGCCTCTGGTTACGGACATACAGTCGTATCTTCGGTCGTCTTGTAACTCGGCTCCTTTCTTCGACTATGGGTGACCCAATTTCATCGATTTTCTGCTACACGTACGCACATACGCACACACACACACTCGGTCTTGAGTCTATGGCAAGGTCTATACCGACCCAACAGAGTTTTATTGAGTAGTAGCTCTATGGACGCATGCGAATGCTCAATCGATCGGCTACCTGGTGTGTATATGCGTGCGTATAGCAGTAAATCGATTAAATATGGTTGGGATACCCATAGTCGAGGAAAATGGCAGAAAAGTCGACCGAAAGAAACGACTGAATGTCCAGAATCAAAGGCCATTCAGATATTTTATACCGCTTAAGTTTTCCGGAATGAGTGAAAAGGCAAACAAAACACGGCAACAAAATATCTAATTATGCTTTTCAACTTCAATGTTCACGAGCTCTCCGAATACGCGAAAACAAATATGCGTAGATTTGATAAAATAAAAGGTGGGTTTAGGGGCTGTGCGATTAAATCTGCGAGAAGTTTATTACACTTTTTCGGTAAAACCCAGTTCCGCCCCCTCCCCCAGTTCCGCCCCTGTATAAGCTTAAAATGGCCATAACTTTTGATGTCCTCACGCTTAAGCTTTAAGTTTGGTCTTAAAATGTTCCTAGGCTCCCGGGCAAGCCATTAGGCTTAAGCTCCCGAACAACATGTGGCCTAAGGGACTTAATCTTAGGCTTAAGCTCCCGAAGAGAACATCATTGAGTTGATCGGCAGAGAAGCAGGATTAGTTATTTTAGTTTTGTTAGTCTTTTTCTATTTGGGAAACCACAGCAGTATTTGCCAGAGGGTTCGAGAGGGGTTGGCCATCTTTTTCCCGGATGAGGGTCCTTATCCTCGGATGAGGGTCTTTATCCCGGATGAGGGTAATGTCTACATAGTCTTGTGTAGCCAGATAGGATACTTTACTGATTAGCAATTTTGGTGCCGGATTTTGGTTTTGCTTGATTTTTCCCTCGTTTGGGAAACTACAGCGGTATAAATCTCTAAAGGCCTCTGGCGACGGACACTCGGTCGTGTCTTTCGGTCGTCTTGTAACTAGGCTCCTTTCCTCGACTATGGGTGACCCAACTATATTTAATCGATTTACTGCTATACGCACGCACATACACACCTCGGTCTTGAGTCTATGTCAAGGTCTATGCCAACCCAACTGAGCCTTATAGAGTAGTATCTCTATGGACGCATGCGAATGCCCGATCGATCGGTTAACTGGGCTGTTCTATACGCCGATACACGTCATAGATTCGAGACTGATGTGTGTATATGCGTGCGTACAACAGTAAATCGATTAAATATGGTTGGGATACCCATAGTCGAGGAAAATGGCAGTAAAGTCGACCGAAAGAAACGACTGAATGTCCGCAACCAGAGGCCATTCAGAGATTTTATACCGCTTAAGTTTTCCGGAATGAGTGAAAAGGCAAACAAAACACGGCAACAAAATATCTTATTATGCTTTTCAACTTAAACTTACGCGAAAACAAATATGCGTAGATTTGATAAAATAGAGTCCAAAATGTATAAAATCTCACATAAAGTTTACAACCACCTCATCTGACATATTTCATGAGGTGATATATAAAAGTTATATTCCCAATTAAAAATTTTCACATTTGTGTTGTTGTATTACGTAATGTAAAATGTTTGGTATCATATCCTTTGCCATTTGCAAGAAACCCACACTCTTAATCTTGGAAAGAATGACGAAAAGAGAAAGAAGAAAAGAGAAAAATCTCTGACACAATTATTTAAATTTTTCACCAATTATAACCAACACAAATTAAACAATTCTCCGGTACGATTATTTGCAGAGAAAAGGTCTTTTATCGCATCATATTATGCGACGTCTTTTTATTCGCGATATTTCAGTTTACAGAGAAAAAGCCGATAGATCATCTTTTAGAAGTTAAACACGATATGAATAATGCCAGGTTTAATTGACCTAAAATTTTTAAAGCAATTCAAAAATAAAACTTTTCTACAAAAATGATAAAAATTTGTTTAGACCGCTTACGAAATGATAGGTCCAAACAAATATGCGTCGATTTGATAAAATAAAAGGTGGGTTTAGGGGCTGTGCGATAAAATCTGCGAGAAGTTTATTAGCTAGCTTTCTTTGGAGTTTCTGTGGAATTCGTATCATACATAATTTATTTGTTAATAACACAAGATTAATAATAAATTCCCGGAAAAAAACTGCATTTAAGTTTCTGAAACAAATTTTGTTTCAAAACTGAAGTGCAGTTAAGAAGCACAATTAAGAACTTGAGAGAGAACATCATTGAGTTGATCGGCAGAGAAGCACGATTAGTTATTTTAGTTTTGTTAGTCTTTTTCTATTTAGGAAACCACAGCGGTATAAAATCTCTAATGCTAGGTTACGCACGTGTGGATTTGCAAGAGGGTTCCAGAGGGGTTATACGACGTATTAGACAGCTGAGTACAGCGGATAATTTATAAGATTTGAATTTAATTCAAATGAAAATTAGCAAAATACCAAGTTTGAGTTTTTTCGTCTGAACGCCAAATAGAAAAATTTTGGATAATAGAAAAAGATGAAATGCGCAAATACTTTTCGTTTTGGGTCAATTCCGGTCAGATTATGTTCGCCAGAGTTTGGCTAATTTTGGGCGAAAATTCTCAATTGCAAACTCCAATTTCAGAGGAATAAGAGACGCATGCTTTTTCTTCTGAATCATATCTTGAAAAGAGGATTTTCACACCGAAATTGTTTGCATACTTGCATTTTTAGTTTGAATTGTTATTTTTGTTTTCAAACCAAGTAGACAGTCAACAAAGACATTTTTCATCACAAGTACATGTTCGGCATTTCAAAACAAGTGAGCAAGAATGTGTCTGCTTTGTCACCTTTGTCATGGCACCAATGTAAAACATGGCTCTACGTTTTCATTTGACCTGCGCACCTTTCCTTGGGAGTGCACGTTAGTTATTGAGAAAAATATAGAGCGAGATGTGTCTACTTTGGTACATTTGACATGGCACTAAAGTAAACATAACGCTACGTTTTCATTTGACCAGTTTAATTTCGCAAAATTTATTTTGGAATTTTGGGTGCTTGTGCACAAGCACAAGGTCTCTTCGACGAAACTCGTGAGGGTGTGAGAAAAATGATCATGAGTCACCTAGATCACACTTGCTTCAAAAGCATTGCTTCGTCTACGTATGTAGCATCGTCTACGTATGTCACTCAATCCTTACATCATTCCCAGCAAATTGTTGGGATAGTTTTGCTGGTTGCCATTTGTTTATCGCTGACACTGTCATTTGTTTCCAAAATTTCCTCAATTTTATTGTTTCCAATTTTTAAAATTTCATATGAATAATGACACTGAAAACAATCCCGTTGTAGATATTTTTATCGTTCCTTCCACTACGAAGTGGACGATATTTAGCATGAACCAATTGCCACTCACCATAGCGTGGAACATAACGCCAAAACATTCGCAAATCGTACAAAATTTAAAACATAGATAAGGATCTCAGACCAAGAACGTATGTCCACGCCTGGCATAATTAGTTTAACCCGCACGTTAGACGCTCCTCTTACCTTTGACCTATAAACAAGTTTGAAATCCCGCCCAGTCCCCAGATGCTCAAATAAGGGAGAAAAAGCCCTCAATCCAAGACAAAAAACACACTTTTCAGACGCAAATAATAACAAAAACGTAATCCACATTATTTTCAGGAGAATGGGCAGTCTGAAAATTGTCGCTCTTACGCTTCTTTGCTTTTTGGCCACATCAGATGCTGGTAAAAAAGCAACAATTACTTGACTCCGAAAACCCTCAGTAAGTGGAGCTGCCTTAGGTGGCCCTGACAGAGGTAGTTTCGGCTCTAATTTTATAAATGATTTTATGGATATTCTTATCAAATCTCATATTTTGGTTAATGCTGCCTTAAAAATCTTCCACTTAAATTCTAGGTTCTAAAACTAGATACCCCTAATACAATTTCATAGCTTTAAGGCAAAATTTTCTTTATCTACAAACATTGTTCTTACGTCTATTTATATTTATTCATTTGTATCTGGACTTAAAGGGGACCTAGTCCATCCTCATTGCGCACACGCGCGTAGGTGTGGTTTACCCACATCATGGCCCATGGCCACCTGTGTCTGTTGCGTGCCACCTTGGTGGCAACAGATACAAAGTTTTTTCAAAATGTTCTTTAATAGTTGGGAAACTGACTATTAAGAACAATACCATTTTAACTTCACAGAGTTTTCTTATAGTTAGGTAACTAGCTATATGAAAACATCGGTGGTTTTCTTTAAAATACTTCAACTAATTTAAAATACGTTAGTATTTTAGTTTACGTTTTCAACAGCCGTTTAGGCCCTAAGACTAAACGGTTAGATTTACTCTTACTGCGTTGGTTTCGGGTCCCATTCGTAGTTTGAGATTTGAATTTTTCAAAAAACTAAAATGTCTCTACACGAAAGTAAACTGATATTCATATCACTGTTTTTACATCTTAAAATTTCTCAAGTTGAAGTGTCTTTCTTTTATTATATGTTCATAAGTCCAATTGGGATCTCTCTGAAGATGCCTAAACCCATTTGGACATGTTTTAAACTTAGAATTTCATTGTCAGAGATTATAGGCGAAACAATGAATTCACCATTTCACTCATCAAAAAGTTCTCCCATTACAATTTCCACAAAAAGTCTTCTTAATATTTTACACTAATTATATCCACCAAAAACATCTAAAAACCATTTTACTATTAAAAGGAAATTTGTATTTGATTGCACCGGACGGTATTACCGAACCAGATTATGTCCATGTTATTGTCCAAGTAGACGGTAAACAAGTAAGAGGTAACAGTTGCTCATAACATAAAATATAGTAACAACAATGTGTTTTTGATTTAAAAAAAAATTTGGCACAAAATTTTTGCTTTTTAGAGTAAATTTTTTGTTAATGCTAATCAGTTTTCCGACCCAATTTCATGGGGGCTTTTGTGGCCAGACTAAATTTGAATCAACTAGGCTTTTTTCCAGCGCTTTTGGCGCTGGAAAAAAAACCTAGGTCGGGCGCTCCGCGCCCGACCTCGCGGCCTTCGGCCGCTCGAAGGGTGCGATTCGGGAGTCTATCTACCATGCTTTAGTCTGTGAATGTTTAATTTAAAAAGCGAGATTTGAGGTCGACCGTCGCGGCCTTCGGCCGCTCCAAACCCCTTACGTTCTTGGGGGCAGCCCAGATAGGCTGAGTGTTAACCACTACTGCTGCCAGCAAGTCCAGCCTTCTGGGTCAGGTCAATTGACAGTCCAGCGTTTTCTACTTACAGACAAAAATAAGCACCCTTAAGAATCAACTTTTCTTAAATTTTGGACATACAGACAAAAATTTAGGTACAATTAGTCTATATTTTATCTAATTTGCCTACATTTTAGCTAAATTTTGACCTCAAATTCGGATTTCCCGCTAAAAATTACCCTAAAATAGGTACATTTTGAAAATAAGCACCCCTAAGAATGCACCTCTGAAAAACGAAATAAGCACCCCTAAGAATGAGGTTACAAAACGTCGAATACTAAACAAAACTCAAATACTACTCAAATACTAGTTAAAGAGATGTAGGAAAAATGAGTACGAAAAACATTTTTGGCATTATCAGTCAGAAACGATATTTTTCCACACACCATATCCTAGTTTGCTTGGAAATAAAAATGCTCTTTTAGCCCATTTTTCACCGTTAATTAAAATCTGATGTAGACGATCTTATGTCAGTTTTTCCTGAGGATCCCGTATATGCAATATTTTACACAAGATCTGAAGAAAAGCACATAAAATATTTTTATCCGCATTTTGAAACATTTGACAAAATTTAATTTGAATTCGCGCTAAAATTTTTTAATTTTGGCTCAAACAGACTGCGTTTTGGCTCAATTTCTTTCCTTTTAAAATCCTGGGCGCTTTCCGATTCTGACAGACAATTATTCGACAATTTTTTTACCATATACGATTTTTTGAGTTCACTTTTCCGAACTAACTAGTTGAAAAATAGTTTACAAAGTACACTCAATTTTTTCAACCATCACCTTGACTTGCTAATATGTTTACTTGCACTTTTGGTTGCTTTCTTGCTCGCTTATCCCCCAGTAAGCTAAATCTGTCAGTCCGTCCGATGCTGGTTAGACCCCTTGCACCGCTCTTTTTCGGCAAGTGATAGCTTAAAATGTTCGTACAGATGCTGGTACTCAAAAATGGTCATTTTTTGCCCAAAAAATGCCCTTTTTGACTGTTTACTCGATAAACTTATTTTGATCCGCCGTTGCTTCGGGTATATTCCAATCGGCCTGTGGAATGAAATTTTGGCCCAAAAACATGGCCACTTTTTGCAAAAAGTGGCCATTTTTTAAGTTTTACGTACCAAATCATCTCATCACGCGCTGCGAGCGCCCGATGTGATGGGCGAAATTTCGATGTGTGGCCCATGTTCTAAGGGTAATTTTTCGCGCTGAGTGCGAATCTGAGGTCAGATTGGACGTACTTCATGCTATTTTTGGACCATAGGGGGACCACATGGATTTTGAAAAAATCGATTTTTTTGAAAATGTGGAAAAATTTTATGAAGTGTGTTTTCTTAGGGGTTTTCAATGCGCTGATTACGAAGCTGCAGTTAGTTTTTTCGTATCGCGTCAAAAACCGGTATTTCCGGACAAAAATGCGAAAAATTGGCAATTTCCCAACTTTCGTGCTAGGACCAGGCAAAATCTGATACCGGATTTGAACTCCCCGGGGTCGATTTAGGGGGTTAGGTACAGATACCTAGGGTCAGGGATACCCTCAAAATTAGGCCAAACGCATCGGGCGCTTGCAGTGCGTGCATGCAGTGTGCGCGCGGTCGAAACCGACTTCAAATTCGGACTCAGCGGGGTCGAAAAAAAATCTAGATCAAATTCCCTCATTTTATGCAAGATTTCAATGGTTGATGAATAGACCGGTTGATGAATAGTCCGGTTGATGAATAGGCCGGTTGATGAATAACCTGTTGATGAATAGGCGGTTGATGAATATGTAGAGAGCCCCTTTAGAACCCAACGCTTTAGGAGCTGGCTAACAAATCCTCAAGTAAACAGCCTAAGGCGCCATGGTGCCTTAGGCACCACCACCTCAGCTAGTGTTTTTATATTAATGTTCTTTATCACCGTTATCTGATTCGGTCGATCTGATTAATTAGAAACTTGGGTGGTACCGATTTTGCCATCTACTCCCCCCCCCCCCACTTGCGTCGGACACATCATACAAACCACTGTGTCTATTGAAAAATGGATCGATATTATGTCCGATCTCTCTCATAGTCGCGCACATCATAGGCGTTCTTGACAAGCAGTTAGAGAACTGCGCTCAATCAATACAAGCACGCAGCCAAGTCGCAATGCGGTTATATTCTTTATCTAACCTAGCAGTACCCAGTGCCAGCAATTAAAATTATTTGAACTCTGCAGACATCTGGATACTTTAATTGACGACCGGCGTTTTGATAAAGTAAACAGTCAAAAGATTCTTAACGTAGGTAAATTTTTAGTATTTATAGACAATATTCGACGGAAAATATACTGAAAATATAAATATCGGGCATCCGTAGCTTATACTTTTCAAAAATGTCTTGAAGGGTTTATCTGGATTCAGGATCTCTGAAAACCGTCGGGCAAAAACGATTTCACCTTCGCGGAATCAAACCTTCATCGACGGACTGGTGCCTGCACCCCAAGGCACTCGGGCATGGAGTCTGTGAGAGAGTGCAGACAGAGTCAGCCACTTATCCGAATTTGCGGATTAATATATAAAGGATGAAAAATAATTTTTTATCTGCCCTGCCGCATGTAGTGCCCATAATCGACAACCCTAGTTATGATGATCGACTGGCCCGAGGTACCGCTCAAAACTAATTCACAGCATCGTCTTGCATAGCCGGACTGGCACCCTCTAGTTGGCAGGTGTTCAAGAAAAGAAGGCAGATCCGAAGGAAGAGAACCACTTGTCTGTGGGCAAAGACAAAGCACATTAATAGATTTGGTATAAAATGTTCTTGATCACCATTATCTGATTCCTGAACGATTCGCCAAAATTTAATATTTTAATTTCGAACAGTGCAGTTAACTCAAGAAAAATAGAATCGACAACGTTTATGGAATTTTTATCCAATTTTCTTTTATAAAATTTCAGGATGACATAGTTAAAGAACTTCCCTTAATTACTAACTTGGATTGTATCGATTTTGCCATCTACTTCTCCCCACCACTTGCGTCGGAAAGATCAAATACAAACCGCAAATGTATATTCAAAAATTGATCGATATTTTGTTCGATCTCTCTCATTCACACAGCACCCTACGTCCATACGTGCATGTCCTATGTGCGTACCATTCGCTATTCACTCACCGCTGGTGAGAGAAGGAGTCGCGCACGCAAGGGTCCTCTTCAAACTTCTGGAGATTATAATTGATGACTGGCATTTTGAAAAAGTAAACAGTCAAAATCTTTTTAATGCTGGTAAAAATTAAGTAAGTTTCGACAATATAATATATACAAGTAGCGATTTACAGAATACACATATGAAATGATAAAGTCATTAGTTGGGTTTGAGATGTTTAATTGAGAATTTTTGGAAATAGTGAAAGTATAAATATCAGGCATCCGTATTTTATACTTTTCAAAAAGTCTTCAAGGATTATCACTCGTTATTCAATGAAGTGTTAACTTATGTTCACGTTTTAATAGTCTTGCAAAAAGTTTGGTGTACGTCACAATATAGACCGCTAAGTAATTTTTCTTTATGTGGGTATTTATTTATAGGTGGCTACGCAAGCATGGAAAAACCCAGGATGGAGCCCAGTCTGGGACCCAGTCTCAAATCAAATCGATTTGATTTCTAGACTGGATTCCAGACTGGGTTTTGGTCAAAATAAACTTTGGATCCGATTTTCACTGTATTTTCACTATGTTGGTCATAAATTTGATGTTGGTGATATCAGATTTGTTGCCAACATAGCAAAAAACAGCAAAATGGAAAAATAATTCCCAAAATCTGAGGAAAATCAGTGAGTGTGTGAAAAATTGCATTTTTAAGTGAAAAAATAAAAAATTTGAAAAATTCTGAAACATTTATCGAAATCTAGAGAAAAAGTTGAGATAGAGTCAGTAACATCAGATTTATGACTAACACAGCGAAAACAGGCAAAAAATGAACACAAACACTTTGCATTCCATTTTTCACTATCTCAACCCATTCCCCAACCCAGCCTGGAATCCAGCCCAGTCCCCATTCCATTTTCCAGTCTCTGCGTAGCCGCTTTGCGTAGCCGCAAACCCAGTCCATTTTCCAGTCTGTGCGTAGCCGCTTTGCGTAGCCACCCGACCCATTCCACAACCCAGCCCAGAACCCAGCCCAGTCTCCCATGCTTGCGTAGCCCTAGTGTCAGCCAGGATGTGTGCAACAAGCGGTTGTGTGGAGAGACTCTCGGTTCGTCTAGAACATTCGATAGCTTGTGTCTCCACACAGCCGCCAATACAACTCGCATCTGAGATCTTATTTCGTAGGACAGACACTCAAACATCGTCTGCACCGTTTTTTATGTGCGTGCGTCTCAAAGATAAGAAAAATGATGAAGTAGAGAGTAAACACATTTTTGGTTTCACGTTTTTATATAGCAAAGTGCAGGCGCCGGTCCGGTGAGGACCGGGCCGGAACGGCGCCTGCACTTTGTGTGTTTATAAAGAGTTTATAAAAATGTGTTTATACAGAGTTGTGTATAATGTTATGCTGCAACTTCGTATCACAAAATTTTTCACACTCTACTGAGTAATAAAAAAATACAGTCAAAAATGTCATATTTTTGGCATTTTTTACTCCGTTTTCTTTGTCTCATATTCCTGGGAAAATCGAACGATATGAATATAAATTCCATTTCTCCCAGTAGCTAAGGGACTTGTCTACACAGTGGTATAAAAACATTCCTTGGGTCCCATAAATACTAAAAAGTTAGTAGGACCGGACAGGAGCGGACCGAAACAGACCAATCTCGTCCACCCCTGGGCTGAAACCACCCCGTTGAACCGTGGGCAGGGGCATACTGATTCAGACTTACTCGGCGCCGCCAAAGGCGCCGCACCCCTTCTAGTCTTTAACTAAATCATTGTTTCCATCATCGAAGAATTTCTTCCCGGTCATGATCATACTCCCAAAATTTCTCGCTATCCAACACATATTCAAAATTTTTTTGAATATAAACAAAAACTATGGCCTAAGGTCAAATATGATCGGATAAACGGAAAAGATGTACCGCTGTTCCAAGATTCAGAAAAAGCCAATTCTCTATTAAGGGTCTTCGAATCAAATTTTACCTCGCAGTGGACACCAGTTTTTGATATCCAAGAAAAGGAAACCTCTAAACTATCTTTCTGTGAAATTCAATTTTCGGCTATTGCTGTCATTCTAAAACATCTGAAAGGCTTCTCAAAGGCCTTTGATACTGTACCTCATATTAGACTCTTAGAAAAACTTGAATCTTTAGGTGTTATTGGTCAAGTCTTTGTTTTTGGGTAGTCTCGACGCGCGCCGCCGTATTAGCGCGCGCATAATCCGGGCGCGCGCGCCTTGGGCATGACTCTGGCTAGAGCCCAGCGTCAGGCGCGCGACGCGTGCCTGCGCGGGGCACTCGAATCGCGCGTGTCCCGAAAAAAGTGAGTGCACTTTGCGCGCCCCGTACGCGCGCGGCGCTAGCGCGGCGCACGCGCTTGGAGTGCGTGGCTGGGAGGTGCCTAGAAAGTGCGCAAGGCGCGTTTTGAGCGCTCGGCGCGTGCCTCGGGCGCATGTGCCTCGGGCGTGACCCTGGCTTGCGCCTCGCACGCTCACGCTGACGCGCGCCCTGACGCGCGCAAAATTCGATGCTTATCTAATGGGATACACTCGGCAATGAAGGGTTATACGAATGTGTGACGGTCTGCATCATTTTAGTTTGATCCTTTTCGGGCAAAATTAAGCTGGCGAGAACATCCTCCCCTGTTTTGGGTGTTGCCTCGGAAGCAAACAATAAGAGGTAATGATAATAATAACAATAAGAATAAGCGCTATAATTATTCTACCCTATAACTGTTTGTACCCGGCACTATGCTAAGGCATGATACGGGGTACGATATGGAACTTTTTTCGGTTTCTGACGAGATTATGTGCCGATATCGCGTATCCCGGGGCTTTTTGGTCGCTGATCACGAATTCGACGTTATTTCCAACCCCGGCACTACGCGATACGGTATAAAGCTGTGTGGGGTTATCGTACCTATACAAGGGCGAACATGGGCCCGTGGCATACATATACTCTCATGTAAATTATAACCAATTCATAACCTTGGACGTACATTTGTTTAGAAATTGCATGAAAATGTAGCGGAGATGTGTATACTACATAGCATGTAGTGGAGATGTGTGCACTACATACTATGTAGTACACACAGCTCCGCTACATCTTGGTATATTTTCTAACGAATGTAGGACCAACTTTATGACACGGCTAGAATTCACAGGAGGGTATATGGGCGCCACAGCGTCAATATTGTTTTGTAACATGAATCGAGAATGATGGCAACGAGACCTATGTAGTACATACGTCTCGTTGTGATCATTCTCGATTCTTGTTCCAAAATAAACAGGTCCAATGTTATGATCGATATGCGCCCATCCATGCTACATACAACTCCACTACAACGTAGCATCCCTGTTTCAAAAGAGCCCTAGGCATTTATTTGCTTCAGTTTGAAGTGAGAGAGTTCATGATATAAACAGTAGGCATACTGCTTGTATCATGCAATTGTTTACCTTACTGCTTCCTATTTACCTCTATGCACCTGTTTTCAATACCAGGTGTTTAAATTTAGTCCATGACAATTTAAATTATATGCAACAAGTTTTCGGCAAGAATTCGATGAGATAAGCAACTTTCTGGTCAACGGCATGGTCGTCTGAGACGATTTTCGATTAGTTTTGTGCAAAAATGTGTCAAAAATAGGCCAAATAAAATTTTCGGTAGGTAGCTGCAAAAAAGCCTATCTTACCCAGAATTTCACGGCGGATCCGAATCTGGCCTTGGTTTGATCAATTCTTCTGTAAACAGTGGTCGAAACAGGCCTCCAAAGTTTCAATTTGTATGGAAAAAGTTGCAAAGTGTGGTATATTCATGGGGTCCGTCATGCACTAAATTCTGCGGTCGCGAATGAGATCTTTTTTGCATATAAGTAAGCTCAGATAGTAGCAGTTTTTAAGATATTAACATCAGTCGGGTCGCATCAAAACAGAAGAAATCATGGGTTTTGGGGGGGGGGGTACTCGCGAGTTTGGGGTCCGGGACCCCCAAAAAGTGGGAGATTCTATTCGTGGGGGACATTCACCTATCAACTTAGAGGGATCCGATATACGCCCCTCAAAATATCTCTTTTTTATTGGACCACCCTGTATATGCAAAAATTAAGATACGAAAAATAGACAGATGTGTGATCTAGTGTGTCTTTCTGTAGAATACTATAGGCAACCGCTCTGGGAGCGGACATGTACGTTTTCCGGGACGTTTCATCCCCGAGGCCATAACTGATTCCCGGGGGGTAATTTTTCGTGCTGTTTTCGAATTATGTTGAGAAAACACTTGTAAAAAATTCGCAAATTATTATGAAAATGTCCTTTTGCCTTAAAAATGGCAAATATGGCATTTTCGATATTCCTCCAAAAAATGGAATTTTTAAAGCAAAAAACGGCGTTTTCATGATCATTGTATAAAATTTCTCGAAAAGTCCCGGTGGAAACGTCCCGTACCCTTCCGGAGCGCCTACGGGACGCAACTAAAGAGTAAAATGTACTGCCTTAGTGCCAGTCGCAACGTCGGCCTCGGATGGGCACTGGGTTTCGGGCATCCTAGGCGAGTATAGGAGGTTATTTATTCATTGCAATAACATATTCGTGCCTATTATACAATGTTACAATTGTGTCTCGTTCATATGTGACGCTCCGTATTTCCCTATAACCAAAGCGGTTTTTGGTGGACACAATAACGTGAAAGCTTGCAAAAATTTCAATTTTGTGAAGCGATTTATTCTCTTTGCCCAGTTTTTGACCTTTTTACAGTTTGCCCTTTTTTGGAAGAAGACACGAAAGCCCTCCAACATAAAGGAAGACTAGTGACGCGCCACAGCGAAGCTGTGGCAGCGAGGGAGGTATAATCAGCGGTTAACGTTAAAATTACCACGATCTCTGTTAACTCATAGTGACGGCGCCGCGGCCGACGCCGCCTCCGAAGGGGCCTCATAAGGTACACAAATATTCTAAAGCCTAGACTTACGTGAACGTAAGTCCATAGGGCGGCGCGGCTACCCGCCGCGCCGCCCTGTGGACTTACGTTCACGTCGGGGCCGAGAGAAATCAAAAATACCTCGTGAGAGACCTGGTGAGAATAACACGACCTCGTGAGAATTGATCCCTAATCTGACGCCAGATTCGGATTCAGCGCCATCGAAAACCTCCGAGTGCAAAAAATCAGCCCCGTAGATGCTTTGGGTCAAAAAATGTCATTTTTCGGCCAAAAAGTGGATTTTTTTCAAAAATGTGCCAAATCAAAAAGTGTAAAAAGCAAAGATGTCCAGAACGGCCTCAGAAATCGATTGGGAACATAAAAACATCACTTTGTCATGGCCAAAACCCTTAAAAACACGTTTTTGTGTTTTGGCGCTTTTTTTTCGCGACCCGGTCCTAACTTTTCGTGACCTATCGATTGAGCTATCACTCGCCTCTGGCTAACGACTGGATCGCGAGATCTGGCTCTTCCTGACAGGGCGTCAGACGGAACGACACCAGCGCCTTAACTGTTTGGCATAGGATAACTAATCCTTATAATAAGTTAGTGATGTCTTTCCTCCATCGCACGTTTTTGGGGTGCATTCTTAGGGGTGCTTATTCCATTTTTCAAGGGTGCATTCTTAGGGGTGCTTAATTTTGAAATATACCTATGTTAGGGTACTTTTTAGCTGGGAATCCGAATTTGAGGTCAAAATTTAGCTAAAATTTAGACAAATTTAGACAAAATGTACCTAAATTTTGAGAATCTTGGTCTTTATTCCTGTCTGTCACAGATTTGTCACGGTTTCATGGGAAGGCATTCTTAGGGGTGCTTAATTCTGTTAGACTGAGCCATACTTAGACTGAGCCATACTTAGACTGAGCCATACTTAGACTGAGCCCAACTCAGACTGAACCTAAGTTTGCGAGCCACCGCAGGTGGCGAGCCAGTCCTGTGGTCGGGCGCGGAGCGCCCGACCTTCCCCCTGGAATGTGAGTGAAGTTAGAACAGAAAAGGCATACTGATATAGACTCCCCGCGCGCTAGCGCGTGTTAGCGCGCTAGTAACCAAATAATTGTTTAATATCAAAAATTAAGTTTCTTTGCAAAAACAATGCCATGTTTTGTCAAATATTGTTTACAGTGATTTCCGCAAGAGATAAACAAAATTTTGAAAATTTGTTTTACTTGAAAGCTCGAAGATTTAATTAAAAATATTTTTACTGGATAGTTTCTAGATGTCACTCAAGCATTTAAAAAATTAGGCAAAAATGAAAACGTTCTTGCGCAAAAATCGTAATTTTTGTACAAAAATCTAAAAATAAAAAATTCCGAAAAATGTATTGGAATCTACAATGGTTGTAAAAGTAGATTTTTGAGTAAGAAATATGAAAAGCTAGAAAAATTTTGAAAAATGCGTTAAAATCTAGACTCTTGAGGGAAGACTAATTAGAGGATTTACGGTATCTTACTCTATTTTACCCTTTACACTAAATAAATACTATGATTTAGCTTCGATCTTATCTTTCAATATTCCTGGAAGATGCATTTCCTA
This sequence comes from Ditylenchus destructor, assembly GCA_022814885.1. NCBI lineage: Eukaryota > Metazoa > Nematoda > Chromadorea > Rhabditida > Anguinidae > Ditylenchus > Ditylenchus destructor. The sequence continues at coordinate 66,308 of JAKKPZ010000139.1, read as the reverse complement.
TTTGTCATCCTAATGTCTGTTGCAGTTAGCATCACCTGTGTTGGTAAGCATTTTATGGTAAAAATAAAGTCACAATTAATGAATCGTTTTTATCGAGTTCCTCTAAGACGCACTGTGCCAGTTCGCACTCAACAGAATTCTCCCACTTTTCAAGGCTCTCGGATCCCAAACTCACGAGAATCCCCAAAAATCCATGATTTTAGGGGGTTTTTCATTATTTGGGGTATTTCAAACTTTCGCGTCGCAGCTCGGTTCCGGGCGTGTGGCTTCCTCTCGGCGAGACAAGACGATTGGTACCGGTTTCGCTGGGAACATTTGCGATTTCCGGAAGATATGGCTTCCGGAAGTCCAGAACCCGCGAGACCGCGGGTTCCCTTCTTGTTCTTCATTTCTAAAATGTGCGCAATTTATACATCCCCACAATAAGCTAGCCCGGTCAGTGCTGACCTGGCCGTTAGTAGTGTTTTTTGGGCAAGTGATAGCTTAAAATGTTTGTACGGACTTGCTGAGTATGTTTAAAAAAATTTAGACAAAATTGTGTGAGGTTTTTTGTCTGTCCCCTTTTTCGAGAAGTGCATTTTCAGGGGTAAAATGCTCCGCACGCGACCTTCCTCCTTGGAATGTGAGGGAACTTAGAGCATATAGTCACATGCTGTCTTACTCTCGAACAACTTACATATTTTCAACCAGACTCCCGTAGGGAGTCCCGCCGCTAGCTGTATTATACTATGAACCATATTTTTTGAATGAATTTATTCCCAAGTCATAACAATACGCTCTAACATGAGAAATACAATAGATTTACACAAAATGTTCTGAAGAATAAGGAGGAGTTTTTCGCATGACTCCCCAAAGCGAAGCCTCTCCCCTCATAGCTGGCCATGACTTGCGGAATCTAAACTTGACCATAATTTAAATCTCCCATTTAAATCGTTTAAGTTAGTCCGCTGAGCTAAATTGCGGTTAATTTTTTTAGCTTATTTTTCTTAGAATGTCGCATTAGAAATCATTATTCTATGTGAGATATTTTGTGAAAATTTTTGGAAGAGCATTCTTATTTTTAAATTTTCACAATTCTCTTTCGAAATTCTCTTTCAAAGCATTTGTCGGCGATATATATACATGCCACTGTATTTGAATCCGCCAAGTAAGTTAACCCTGTCAGTGTCAACCTCTCCGTTAGACCCCTTGCGCCGCCGTAAGTAATAGCTCCAAATGTTCGTATGTGCTGAGTATGTAAAACCAAAAAGTATTCATGGCAAATTATTTTTGGCCTAAAAATAGCCAAAATGTTCATTTTTGACCTTTTACCCTATAAACCTATTTTGCGCGCCCGTTTTTCGGGGTTTCTTTATCTTAGAATGTACTATTGGGCCGGTAGAACAGAAAATTTTTGGTCCCGTGACCGTGAAATTATTTTTTGGTGAATGTGAAAGAACTTATTGTACGTAGAGCAAGCAGGTACAACTCAAAACTTTCCACGTAAACATTGCGAGCCGCCGCAGTCAGTCCTGCGGGCGCGCAGCGCCCAACCTTCCTTTTGGAATGTGAGGGAACTTTTAGCATATAGGTATGCATGTAGACACATTTAATTTTCAATCAGGTTCCCGGAGCAAGTCCCTTGTTAATAGCTACCATAAATCCTATTGAATAGGCCCTCCCGAAATAAGCCCCTCTAAAATAAGCCGCCTGGAGGAACATTGGAATATAAAACCTCCTCAAAACCACCTCCGCCCAACTGCCAAAATAAGAGCCAAAAACCGTGCTCTTGCCTAAAAAGCGCTTTTTAGGGTTGAAAAGTAAAAGCACCCCTCCAAATTAAGCCGCTAGAGGGACATCAAAAATATAATCCTCGTGGGTAATTCAAGAGGAAACAAGTTGGCGCGATGCGCCATTCGCTCTCTCCATTTTTCCTCTGGGGTTATGCCGGAGTTATGATTATTAGAGAGTACATGATTTTGACGGAGCACAAGCGGAAACCACTATTTGAGTACTCGGAAAAATCAGCAACAAGATGTCAGTCACAGGAAAAGTCACTAAATCCCACATACGAAAAATAATATCGGATTCAGTGTGATAGAATTATGGCCAAAATTTCATGTAAGAAAATTTTTTGATGTTAGTCAAGAATAATATTCATTTAGCAAAAAATATTTTTCAAAATTATCTAAACCTCTGGCCGTTTAATACAAATTTTTAACACAATTTTTAAATACAAATTTTTGTCGGTAATACAAATTTTTAAATGACAAATAGCTTTAAATTAAATTGATATTCATTTTACAGTCCCTGCCCCATATCACGATGGTACCCGGGGGTGACCTCATGAGTAACCTCGTGTGAATATCGTTGGAGTGAATACACAATCTGACGTCGTATTCGGATTCCGTACACACAAAAAGTCCCGAGTGCAAATAATAAGGCGCTCAGAAAGTTTATTTCAAATATATCATTTATGGCCAATATCAGTTTGAAATTTATTGTTACCAATTTTAAAAAGTGGGAATGATTGGACTTGTCCCAAGAAACGATTGGAAATAATAACAAATTTTAACCAACATTAAAAAATTTGGTCATTGTAAAATTTCAGATGGTGGCGCTTTTGCTGATGTGAAGGATGAGATATTTGCAAAATTAAGTGACCTCAGGAAGATAAATTGGCTCTTTACTAATTCTAGCTTTACTAACTCTGGCTTTACTAATTCTGGCTTGAGTTTGGATGCAAAAGTAAAAGAGGTAAATAAAAATTTCATTTAAGTGTAATGATAGTTTAAAAAACATTATTATAGCAATTTAGACTTTATCTTGGGCGTGGCACGTTTCATCCCTAGACTTCTTCAATCCCAGATTATTAGATTTGAAAAGTTTTGACACAATCATATTAGGTTAGCCTTGATTGCCTCATTTCTGAACCGTTTCCGTATATGCTTACTATTTAAATTCCCCTAGTATAATTTGCATTTGATTCATGAATGTATATTTGGAACCGTTATATCTGGCGATCCGGAGCACCTGGGAATATGAGTGATAGCTCATTGGATAGCCCTGGGTCTGTAGGTTATTATAAATTACCGTAAACTCTCTAATTTAACCCCCGGGGTATAATTATTCAATCGACCTCAAGGGGGCAAAATTAGAGGGGGTAAAATTATTCAATCGATGTTTCGCGCCGGAGGCGCGGCGCGAAAAAATTTCTGGGATTTTTTGCTCAAATTTCAAAAATTTTCGTCATTTTTTCAAAAAAAAAATTCAAAATTTGAATTCCCGCCCACAAAATTTTGAATTTTTTTCGAAATTTTTGCCATTTTTTACAAAATTTTGGGAAAATTTTGCAAAAAATGGCAAAAAATAGGTAAAAAATTCAAATTTTTGGAAAAAAATTTGAATTTGCGCCAAAAATTTGAATTTTTGGCATTTTTGGAAAATTTGCCATTTTGGGGGGAGGGGGGCAAAATTAGAGGGGGGTATAATTATTCAATCGACCTCTAGGGGGGGGCAAAATTAGAAATTAGAGGAGGGGTTAAATTAGAGAGTTTACGGTATCATTCCCCTTGGGCTTATTTGGAATTTTGTGGGGAGGGTCTGACGGGGGAGGGAAAAACGCTCAAAATGGCGGGAAAAGTAGTAGGGATGGGGTTTTGGGTGGCAATTTAAGCACAAGCCTAAACTTAAGCTTGTTCTTGAATTTTGAGTGAAAATGGAAAATGCTCGGAACTGCCTAAAAATGTAGTAAGACGGGTATTTTGAAGGTCGGACAGCGTTTTCTGAGGTCCTGTTTAACCCGGAGCTCAGGCTTAAGCCGGAGGTTAAGTTTGATCTTAAATTAGCATTAGACCTGGGGTTTGCCACTGTGGTGCAAACGGTGGGGGAGGGCCGTCCCGCGGAGCGTGGGCGGCGACGGATATTATATTTTATATCATTCGCTTTGGGATAAAATTTGCTCAAACACACTTCCGTTTATCGGTACCATCATAGCCGATTAAAGCAAAATAGACCCGTCTTCATTGTGTTTTACGGAACAAAAATTTAATCCAATGTTTCAGACAATTGGAAATTCTGTTGGTTGTGAAAATGCAATAAACTTGCTTCAGTTGCTTGTGTATCGATATAAAAGTCCAAAGGATATCGAAGAAGACAAACTAAAAGAAACAACAAACAAAGCCTACAACAAATGCGCTATTCTTATGGCTAGTTTAAACGCGCTCGAAGTAGGAAAGCAGATCACAAAAGTACAGAAAATCATTCTTACAACAAAACTTCAGTTTGTGCTCGACAATTTAAAGGGGATTTCTCCGATAAATCTTATTGCAAATAAAACCAAAGAACTCATTTTAAATTCACTGGCGCATTTAGACAAACTCGAAATTGGAAAAAAGTTCACGAAAGAAAAGAAGGAAGCAGTTAAGAGCCACATTGTAATTGCGCTAGGATTTTTAAATACCGAATTCGAAAATAGAGAAGAAAATGGAGAAAATTCGTCTGTTGTGAGGAAAATAATGGAACTCGCCCCAAATGGAGCAAGCCAGACAGAGAAAACGAAAGACCACCTGGAAGGTACGTATTATAAAATCCTAGAACTCATTTCAACAGCAGACGACGCTGAGATTAAGAAGCAGTTCAGAAAGCTTGCTTTAAAATATCACCCGGATAAAAATCCTGGAAAGCAAGAAGAAATGCGCCCCAAGTTCCAAGCCATCAGTGACGCACAGAAAATATTATTGGACCAAAAGATTAGATTGGAATATGATCGATGCCTATGCTGGGCCATCGAGAAGAAGAGTACTGTATCCGATTGCAACCAAACAGCCAAAAATGGATTGAAAAAATAAATGTTAAGAACATAAACGTTGCTATTGGAAAATGTTCCAGTTGAAAATGACATGCCTTTTGTTGAAATTTGCTCTAGGTATGGAACACATATTGATAGAATTACATCGAATGAAATTTTTTCCTTATAAATTTTTGTCGAAAACTGTTTTCTGTTTGTTTTACATTTTACCAAAATTGTTGACTTCAAAGGCAAACTTTTAAAAATAAAATAGCTTGTGGGTGTATATTTAATTTTTCGATTTCCTAAACAAAAAATTTTAAATCCACTTTTACTTTAAATGTTAAGTGAAATGAAAAGTGAAATGAAAATTAAGTGGTAAATTTGTTTATGTCCTGCACTTGTCCATTTTTGGAAAATTGTAGAGAAAGCGAGGAAAAATTGTAATTTGCTCTAGGTTTTGAATACATATTGGTAGAATTAAATCGAATGACTGTTTTCTGTTTGTTTTACATTTTACCAAAATTGTTGACTTCAAAGGCAAACTTTTAAAAATAAAATAGCTTGTGTTAAAGATTTGAATTCAAATTTGGGCGCAAAATTCCCCGAGGTGCTTATTTAATTTTTCGATTTCCTAAACAAAAAATTTTAAATCCACTTTTACTTTAAATGTAATTAAGTGGTATGTCCTGCACTTGTCCATTTTTGGAAAATTGTAGAGAAAGCGAGGAAAAATTGCATGTACAGTCGAACCTCTTTATAACGGCGGTCTCGGGACCGAGCAAAATCGCCGTTATATAGAGAATCCGTCATTGAAAAATTAACCACATCGCCGTTATATAGAATCATTTGCCATAGAGGAATAATCTTTAATTATTTCACGACAAAAATATTACTTTTTGGAAGAAATCACTGATTTTTTTCTGTTTTCTCTTTTTCATGCAGTCCGGCCACTAATGCAATCAGAGCACTAAGGATTTTGTGCTTGTTTGAAACTCGCTTGAACTGTTGCTACCGGCACCAATGTCATTAACATTTGTAAATGTAACGTAACGCCGGTAACAATTTTTGTTCAAAATATTTGAATCGCTAATAGACTCCAAAATATTTGTGAAAATTTTTGGGAATCTTTTTAGCCTGATTAATCTGTCAGTTGCACTAAAATATGCGGATAGGATTTTCATATAAGTTTTTTTATTAGTCAAGAATAATTTAGAATTCAGACCGTTTTTTAAAGATTTTTATTATCACTATCGTGATATTAAAATTGCATTATAATTCAATTTTACAAAGTTTGTAAACTTGAATTATAATGCAATTTTAATATCAAGCTAAATCATTCTGAGAGTAGTGTTGTAGACGGAAAGAGGTCAAGTATTGATAGTTAGCATGTCCGGACATGCAAAATTACATCATGACGTAAATGCTGAATAACAGACCAAAATAGGACGGCAATAGCCAATATAGCGGAATTATATATTTGAAGGCGTTGAATGCCCCACCAGGGGCCGATCCTTATCAAGTGCTCAGATGCTCAGATCTGAGCATTCTCTAAGCGAAAAATGTCTGGCTTTTCACAATTGCACAACGCGTCACTATTTTCTCTATCACATCTCTCTTCTTATTTTGTGTTAGACACAGAATGCTCAGAAAATGAAAATGCTTTGTTAATTTCCTCAGACGTATTTTCGTCTGAGCATATGCTCAGACGATTTTCCAAAATTTATAAGAGAAACATTTAAGTTCCTCACGTTGGGTAATTAAACCGAACACTCGTCGCTAGACGTCCGCCCTTTATGTTGTTTGTGGGTCGATTTGGTGCTATTGTGCGGCGCACCAAAAAGACCATTGCAGAAGCAGAGCGCAGAGAATGTACGTGTCTGCCCGGTTATTTCCCACTGCCGCTTCCTTTCCTTTCTTTTCCTTTCTAATCAGACAGACAAACACTTTGAGAGAGAGCACGCTATTTATGAGAGAGCCAGACATTTTTTGGTTAGAGATTCTGAGCATCTGAGCACTTGATAAGGATTGGCCCCAGTTGGTTGGGGGCTCTTATAATTAGACGACCTCTGAAGATCGATTGAAAAATTAGCCACCACCTATTTCGGTATAATTTGTGTAAATTTTTACCTATATACGAATGAGAATAGCTGAGGAGAATTCTAGTTGGGGCTGTGCAATCCTAACCTTTCCTACCGCCCATTCCTAACCCCAATCCTAACCTTTTAAATACAAGGGGGTTAGGATCCTAACCCAGAAGGTTAGGATCCTAACCACGGGTTAGGATCCTAACCCCAAGGTTAGGATCCTAACCCATTGTTAGGATCCTAACCTTTGTTGCAAATATCGTTGTAAACAGCTACTTATCGACGTATTTTGTAACTCTTAAACGTTTTTAACACTGCTGAGCGCGAATTCAACATTTTGCTCGCGTTTTTCTACAGTATAGAATAATAGTATGCTACAACTATAATTAGTGTAGAAAATTGAGGTTTTCGGCTGTTTTTTGACGGCTTATGATTTTTCTGAGCGCACTTTTCTTACCTAACTTATGTGAAAATAGTATGCAAAGTGCATTTAGTTTTTTCAAAATTCGCATTTTTTGGCACAAAAATGTCATTTTTTAAAAATTTTTCACAGTTTTACTAAAAGCGACAATTTTGGGCCAAAAAATGCGAATTTTGAAAAAACTAAATGCACTTTGCATACTATTTTCACATAAGTTAGGTAAGAAAAGTGCGCTCAATAAAATCATAAGACGTCAAAAAACAGCTGAAATCAATATTTTTATAAAAAAATGTCATTTTTGAAGGAAAAATTGCCACTTTTCAAAAAACGGACATCACTTTGCATACTATTTTCACATAAGTTAGGTAAGAAAAGTGATCTCAGAAAAATCGCGAGCCGTAAAAAAACAGCCGAAATAAACATTTTTATAAAAAAAAGTCATTTTTGAAGGAAAAATGAGCACTTTTCAAAAAACGGACATCACTTTGCATACTATTTTCGCATAAGTTAGGTAAGAAAAGTGCGCTCAGAAAATCAAAAAACGGTCAAAAAACTGCTAAAAACAGCAATTTTTACTTCTATGATATTGTAGCATATTATAGTCAATACTGTGCAGAAAAATTCGAATATAATGTCGAATTCGCGCTCAGCAGTGTCAAATATGTATAAGTGATACAAAATTTGTCAATAAGTAGCTATTTACAACGATATTCGGCATACTAACCCAAAAGGTTAGGATCCTAACCATGGGTTAGGATCCTAACCCGTGGGTTAGGATCCTAACCTTCTGGGTTAGGATCCTAACCTCCCTTTCCATGGGTTAGGAATGGTTAGGAAAGGTTAGGATTGCACAGCCCTAGATCCAGGTCGCAAACAGGGGCCGATCCTTATCAAGTGCCAAGTCTGCCAAGTTACTTGGCATATATTCTCTGGTATTTGTCGCTGCTCTCTCTGTCTAATTGAACAACGTTCACGTCGTGACAGGTGTTACCACAGAGAAAATACACTGTGATACTGATACCTCAAAGATTAAAAATGTATTTCAATGAAATGTATACTTTCAATCAGACTACCATTGGGAGTCTAGTAATATGATTTTCTAACCGTCAAGGGGCATTTACTAGGACATACTACTCACCAGGGGTGGGCTTCGGTTCGGTATTCGGTAAAATTGGGTACTTTTTGGTCATTCGGACTTCGGTATTCGGTATTTTAAAATTTCAATTCGGTATTCGGTCTTCGGTAAAACGGCCATTGGGTACAGTAATTAAGCGTAAAAAGGCCGTCCTCTCTTCTTCCTTCGCTTCTTTTAATCGTAAATAGCCCTCTCTTTTGTTGTCAACTCCCTTTGTGCGCCCCGCTTTCTTTTTCTTTCTCTCGTTGTCTAACCACGCGACCTCCCACACTATTTCGTCGTTTATTTGACTGTCTGAGTGTATATTCTCGACCAATTGTCTTGTTTGAATAGAATCAAAGCAGAATTTTATCCGCACTGACTTAAGCTTTGTCGAGGATATCCTTTAATATAAAATTTGACAGTTTACACACAAAAAATTCACACTTTTGGAACTCCCCGTGTCGGCATGGGCGATTTAGGGTAGTACCCGCGAGCCTGAGATCCGGGAGCGTCTAAAACCGGGAAATTATATTAGTGGGACAGATTCTGCTCCGTGCAGTGTCTTCTCCTGCGCTATAGCTTAGAGTGGACTAGAGTGGGGCGCCGCGGCATTCGCCGCGAATTCGGGTGTGAAATCCTGAAAATGCCAAAAATCCCGAATTTCCAGGATTTTGCGCACCTCTAACTTTCCAGGCCTACTCGAATCGGGCTGAATAATAGCTCATTTTGCTCGGCTCATGGAGATCTGCCGATTGACGTATCACTCGGCCCGATTCGAGTGGGGCGTAAGAAGTTGAACTTTTACGTGACACACGTAGCTCACGTTTCACGTGAAAACACGTGAAAAATTTTTGCGCCAATCGGCAACCAATCCTCAACTCGGCGTGGCCGATTTAGGGGGTAAGTACCAGCGAGCCTGAGGTCCGGCAGCGTCAAAAAGGTGTCTAAACACTGTGCAACACACAAATAGACACGGCAGCGGCTCAGGTAGAGTGGATAAATATGAAAATCGCAGTGCGATTATCGCAGCAGGGTGACCCTAGCTTAACTTTGTTTTTGTATTGCAAATTGGTGTGTTAATTCACAGCTGAAGAATATGTGATTTTATTGAGTAAATAATTTAAACAAAGTAATATATACCACAATTGTTAAGGAAAGTGAGATGAAACCAAAATTTAGAACAATCTATATTTCATAGCTACAGATTTCCAAGTCATTTTTGTCTATAACATATTCTCTGCATCGTAGGGTCGATTAATGTAGAGTCCAAAAATATATAACCCAAAAATATAATGGCATTCGCTATGCCCTTATAAGGGTTGTTCGGAAGCTTAAGCCTAAGGCAAATCTTGCCTAAAGCCTAAGCCGAAAACATGCCCATATAACGGTTATTCGCCTAACGCCTAGGATTATTTTAAGCCGTTACCCAAATCTAAAGCTTAAATATGAGCTTAGTTATGAGCGATTGTATGTTTTTTACTGGCGCACGAATATCAGTCGCGAACAAGTTTGGGGCGCAAACGTAGACATGCCATAAAAACCAAAAATTTTTAAAATACATAGCGCCAAACTATCGTCCTGGAAATCTATAGCTATGGGTGATAGATTACCAGGTACTGATAGGAAGAGTTGTGAAAAGGGAAAAGTTCCTACAGATATGAAGATAAATAGATATGGATAGATATATAGGTGTATATACAACCGGGTGCAATCAAAAGTCGTCCCCTCCCTTGTTTACGATCTCGTAATGTAGACATCGCGGCGATCGCCTCCCTATTTACAACTTTACAAGTAATTACATGTAAAATTGCAAACAGGGAGGCGACCGCCGCGATGTTTACATTACGAAACCGTAAACAAGGGAGGGGGGGGGGGACTTTTGATTGCACCCGGTTGAACATCACATAGACTATTCCCACATATTCTTCAATGTATTATTCCCCTGTCCCTGAATGTTCTTCGATTTGTTTATGTTTAACGTTTCCACAGCTAATTTACATCAGCTCCAGAAGAAATGTATTTACCGGTATTTGCAGAACTTTTGTCATTTCCGGCAGCTATATGAAGAGGAATTCGACCTTTTTTATCTTCCGGGTTCACCAGAGCTTGATAACCGACCAATTTACCGGTATTTGCAGAACTTTTGTCATTTCCGGCAGCTATATGAAGAGGAATTCGACCTTTTTTATCTTCCGGGTTCACCAGAGCTTGATAACCGACCAATTTACCGGTATTTGCAGAACTTTTGTCATTTCCGGCAGCTATATGAAGAGGAATTCGACCTTTTTTATCTTCCGCCTTTACGGTACCTTCTGCAAAAAATTGTATGAAACAAGTATCAGAAAGATGAGAAATTGCAGAGATTTCTGTGCAATGCCAAGAGATTTAAATGCTTATTAATACTGTCAGTATTAATAACATTCTTGCTTTTTAAATTTTTGGATTTGGCTATTTGTACAAATTTTTATGGATTTTTGGTCATTTTTTGTCCGAAAATGGGTTTTTCGTATCTGACGATAAAAATTGCTGAAAAGTGCCGTTTTCGAATAAGCTGAATTCGAAATTGATACCAGATTTGTACATTTGAATTTGCGCCAAAACGTAAAAATTTATTTTTAGTTCATGTTTCATAACGTCAACGGGCGGGTTCTATTAGAGTAAAAATGCTATAACTTTTGTTATTTATACCAGTTATTTATATTATATTATTAGGGCTGTGCAATGCTAACCTTTCCTAACCTTTGCTAACCCATGAAAAGGGAGGTTAGCATGCTAACCCAGAAGGTTAGCATGCTAACCCACATTGTTTGTGCAATAACCAGAAACGAAGAGGAGACACAAGAGACGTGAGACAAAGAGAGCGTTTTATTGGGGCGCCGCACACTAGCTCTTTATTGGCCGCATTCTGAGTTGGGTGCCAGAGAAAGAGAGACACGATTAGATAGTGGGAAATAACCGACTTTCCTCTGAATTAAACCGGCTGAGTTAGCATGCTAACCTTCTGGGTTAGCATGCTAACCTCCCTTCTATTTCAAAGGTTAGGATCGGGGTTAGCATTGGGGCGGTTAGCAAAGGTTAGGAAAGGTTAGCATTGCACAGCCCTATATATTATACATACCTTTCATCTGAATTATGTAAAATACATAAATTAAGGCAAATGTGATCATCGCATAGCGCATGTCGAAGTTATAGTGATCTAAAAAATATGTAATTGTTGAGAAGTGAGTTTAAAAGATGAAAATTGTGCATATGATCGTAAATAGTCGGGACTCAGCACCACAAATAGTCATGGTATAGTATCGGGCAGCATTGGGATGTATGCGGCAGAATTTGGTACTACTGAAAATTCTTTTCTCATTTAGCAAAACAAATGGAGAATGTAACAAAAAGGGAACACGCGGCTACGCCGCAGTACGTTTCCGGAATCTCTAAACTCATAGTTTTGCGCAGAGATCTCAGAGCAGGCTGGATTGGAGCGACAGGCCTCACCGAGATCATTCAAAATAGATATCACTCAGCCCCAACGGAGGTGCGACGCGGGATCTGTGGCCATGGGGGATGTCTTGTCAATGATTGGAAATGAACATGTGCGAACATTTATAGAGGAAGATGATGTCATTATCGATGATGTAACGTCTAGACCAATTGATGATGTTTTGACAAATTTTGTTCTTCTAACCTGTTTGTCCAACTGTTTGTACCGTCCAAAAATGACGTATCTTCCAAAAATTCAATGTGATGTCAAGGACTGGTCCGAACGTTATTCTTTTTTACTTGTCTGCTGTTATAGAAAGCCATTTTGGACCGATGGCTTTTTCACCTGTTTGTTCACTCTTTATTTGGCCTCTGTCTACTTTGAACTATGTAAATATCCTTTACAAGTACGGTTTTTGTCTGTTCGTCCGTTAACAGCGATACGCGGAAGACGTTTGGTTGTATTGACAGGTGGAGACTGGGAAGCAAATATGCGCCCATGGGTTTTCGGGCCCGGGGATGCGAATCTGAGGTCTGATTTGGGATAGACCCAGGGCCGGGTCCTGGTTCTTAGGGTAATTGCCTGGTTCTTAGAATAATTCCTGGTTCTTAGAATAATTGCCTTATAATCAATTATTTATATAAGGCCGCCGATTTGCCCCGGGACACGATTCACCCCAAAGCAATGTTTTATTCTAGAACCCCCCAGGGTACTTTTTCACGGGAAATTCAAATTTTTGGTCCATTTAAAACAGAACCGCTTTTTGGCCAAGAAAGCACAAGCCTTTTGCTCAAAAATGACTGGTTTTCAAGGCACAAGAATACCACATAGAGGTAAAAATCGCGGCGGAGGGCATACTTTTAGGCTTAGGCTTGCGCCTAAAAAACGAATGGCCCGAAGGCAGAACGAATTAGCATAGATTTAGACATACCAAGACCTGGTTATGCATTCAGGTTAGGTCTCGGCGAGGACTCCATCCAGGATTATATGATCCAGGTTTTCTGCGCTCCCGGATCGTCCAAAGGCCATTTTTGGTCAAATGGTGTACTTTAAAAATTTGAGTTCCCATCAAAATGTACTCTTCGGGCGTTCAAGAATAAAAACTGGTTTAGGTGTAAATCGTACCGGGGGAGAATTGGCGGGGATGAACTTTCGAACCCCGAATTTTTTGAAAATGCGTGAATACTTACCTGTTCCTTGCCAAACCAGTCTTCGTTAACCATGAGATCAAACGAGAACCAACATGAAAGAAAATATAATCATAAACTGCAACTTTTATGAACTTTCGAAATCCAAAACAATTAATATTTCATGATCCATGTTATTTCTGCAACAACGAAACATTATGTTATATAGTCTGTTAGTAAAAGCATCATCATGTTGTCAACCATAGTAACAATTTGTTTGGGAATATATGTAAATCCTTATAATAAGTCTGTGATGATCCTCCGTGCGTCCGTTCCACGTTTTGAATTCCCGCCTTTTGGCATTCTGTATTTTTTCGTGTCAGTTACGGTTTTCTCTGGAGAGCCATTCTATCCAGTGCTTATTTCAGACTGAGACTGAGTCTCAGACTGAGTCTTAGACAAAATTTTCTTTAGCTAAAATGTACCTAATTTTCGTGTCAGTTACGGTTTTCTCTGAAGGGCCATTCTATCCCGTGCTTAATTTTCGTGTCAGTTACGGTTTTCTCTCTCAGACTGAGCCAAACTCAGACTGAGCCTGAGTTTGTGAGCCACCGCAGGTGGCGAGCCAATCCTTCCCCCTTGGAATGTCAGTGAAGTTAGAACAGAAAAGGCATACTGATATAGACTCTCCGCGCGCTAGCGCGCTAGTGACTTTATATTTCTGCATATATAGGACTAATCTGTTTATGACAGTCTTATATCGACTTTACTACTTATGAATATGTAATGTACATTACGACTTAGTATATATGAATATGTAATATTATTTCGATCCTTTTGGGTTTGAAAATGGAGAATATTTAAAAATGAATGCATAATGCATAGACATGTGATGAGGTGTCTGGAGAAAGCAATTGAATTTTTATTTAATATGGGCATATAATGGACCTCACAAAGTTTCATTTTGATAAAAGTCAAATTTTTTGTCAGTGGGGGAATAAATTAATCGACACTATTAAACCAATCATTGGATACAAACAAAAAGCATATACCGTAAACTCTCTAATTTAACCCCCCTCTTGTTTTACTCCCCCTCTAATTTTGCCCCCCTAGAGGTCGATTGAATAATTATACCCCCTCTAATTTTGCCATTCAAATTTTTTGCCAAAAATTTAAATTTTTGACCTATTTTTTACCATTTTTTGCAAATTTTCCCAAATTTTGCAAAAATTTGCCAAAATTTTGTAAAAAATGGCAAAAATCTTGAAAAAATTCAAAATTTTTTGGGCGGGAATTCAAATTTTGAATTTTTTTGAAAAAATGACGAAAATTATTGAAATTTGAGCAAAAATCCCAAAAATTTTTCGCGCCGCGCCTCCGGCGCCGCGCGAAACATCGATTGAATAATTTTACCCCCTCTAATTTTGACCCGCTAGAGGTCGATTGAATAATTATACCCCCGGGGTTAAATTAGAGAGTTCACGGTATATGGGAAGTACAACGGACTGTACCAGGCGGGGACATAATTTCGCGGAAAAATAAATTGCTGGTTTGAATTGGCGCCGTACTCTCTCTTCGTGTCTTTTTCTGCCTAACTCACTTCGAAGAAGGGAGGAAGGAAGAAACTGATAAGGATCTTTTTCCGCAAAATTATGTCCCCGCTTGGTAGTTATCTGCTATCAATATTTAGGAAATTTTCACAAAGTAGTAATCGATAGACTTATGGTTCATATCTGAAAAGTATGGCCTGATTTTTTACATAATCATGTTTACGAAATCAAGTCTCTGTTTATCTCGCTTTTTGTTTGACACACTCACTCGCTCTCTACTTAAAGAAGACTCTATTTTTAAAATACGATTCAAATTGCCGCATTTTAAGTGAACATTTTGCGACTCAAAATATTGAAGTTCTTTTAAATACAAAAGACGTAAACTTCGAGGAACATTTCACGGAACTTTTTGCTGATATATGTCAAGAACGAGCTTCCCATTTCTTACCGACCGAACAATGGGAAAAACGACGAATAAGGAAACAATGGATGTCAAAGCGTTTTCTTCGCCCTTACGCTTTTCTTGGTAAAGCATAACAAAAGCGATGCTTTTATGGAATTGTGTACAGAGTAAAGTTTGTGTAAAGGATTGAAACGCAAATTTTTTTCTCAGATTTTTCTTGCAAATTATCTTCTAAGCAAGTTTTCAACAAATTATATATCAAATTTTATTGCAGAATATGACCATTGTACCCAGCGAGACATTGGTATCCTGGTCATTGTAAACAACTCTTCCGGAGAAAGCAGTTATGCGCTTGCACTCAAAACGCTCAAATGTTATTGTGCTGCCCAAAATTACACTATCGATGTCATCCGGTTAGGCCGTGACGGAAATTACTTGAAGAATTGTCGACAAAAGAATGTATGGCTTTAGCATCAGCTGTAAGAAATCCTAAATTTTTTAGTACAGTCGAACTCACGAATAACTGCCCCAAGAATAACGGCGACCCCCAAATAACGGCGATTTCTTCCGGCCCCGGATTTACTTCAAAGGAATTGTATTGGTTAGACCCCCCGATTAACGGCCCTCCCATTAACGGCGACCCCCAATAACGGCGATTATTTTTGGAACATGCTCTTTAAATGACCCTCCGATTAACGGTGATTCGTATATTTCGGGCGAAAATTGTAATTTAAAGTGATTTACAGTGCCGGTTGGCATTGTAAGCATCCCGCTGGGACCAGCCGGCTGGCAGGAAATGGCTTGGCAGTTGTCCAAAAGATACCGCCATTCTTTTTCAACACCAAAACCGCTCGACAAGCTTTGATTTGCTCGACAAGCTTTTGATTTCAATACATTATGAGTCATATCTAAGAGAATGCGACCGCAAGTTCGAAAACCAAAATCGCAACAAATTTTGGCGCAACAAATTGTAGCGCAACAAATGTAATCGCAACAAATTGTAGACGAATTTCTGGTCGTCGACGATGAAATGGAAGAAGATGAAGAATCGGAAGAAATCGCAGAAGAGCGCCCGCGTGTATCCGAAAATGAAGCTTATAAAGCAATGCAAATCGTTCAAGATTATGTACAAAGCAACCCTGAAAATCCTGCGATTCTCAAACATGCGGATGAATTGGACGAATACATCAGCAAAAAATGCATTGAAAAAAGAAAACAGAGCAAGATCAGTGATTTCTTCAAAAAATTGTAAAACTATTGTTGTTCTTTCACAATAAAATATAATTATGTTGGGTTTAATAAATACATAAAACCTCCGATTAACGGCGATCTAAGAAATTTTAGATCATACGTCCCCCATTAACGGCGCCCCCCGAATAACGGCGACCCCCCAATAACGGCGATTTGGTCCGGTCCCTTGACCGCCGTTATTCGGGGGTTCGACTGTATAAAGGGCGGTCATAAAGGGCGGTAGTCAGGCCCGTACCCAGAAAAAAAATTTCGGGGGCAGGGGGTTGAGATTTCAAGGGGTTGAGAAGTGAAAAAAACGGTGGGGTGCATTTTTCAAAATTTTCGAGAAAAGTTTGAAAACCATAGGGGTTTCCTATGATTATTTGTTAGCTTCCGAATTTCGGGGGGGGGGGGGTTGCAACCCCCCCCTAACCCCCCCTAGTTACGGGCCTGGCGGTAGTAATCACTAATAGCATCTTGGCAAGGATCCGGGTAAGTCAGGTGTCATTCGGCAGTGAGTGCTGGCGAATGACACCTCATTCACCCGGATCTCTGCTCTGATGCGAGAGTTGTGACACCGGAAAATCCTAATTCTGGCTAGTACAGAGTAATAGCGGTCCGTTTTCGGGTTTCCTGACCAGTGTGACAACTTTTTCAAAAGTCGACTCCGGGCCTTTTGTCAGAGGTCGACTCCGACTCCGGAGTCGACTTCCACAGCCCCAGAGTCGACTCCGGAGTCGACTCCCGGGAAATTGAAAAATGACCAAATTTTCCAATTTTTGCTCAATTTTTTGTGTTTTTTGCTATTTTACCATTTTTATACACTTTTTCATCAATATTACACTATTTTATGTAAATTCTTACATAAAAATTTTCCAAATTTTCAAAAAATCAAATTTTTTCGAAAACCATGTACTCCCCTATGGTCAGAAAATGACAAAAAAGCAAATTTTATCGGATTTTCAGTAAAATGTGTTTTGTTCCCGACCCTCCAGAGTCCGGAGTCGACTCCGGCTAGTTTTTGGGAGTGACTCCGGAGTCGGAGTCGTTGGGGGGGGGGGGGGGTACCCGCCAAATTTTTGCCCAAATGTTTGCTGATTTATACTCATTTTTTCAAATTTTCCCATTTTTTTTGGGGGGGGGGGTACGTACCCCCGGTACCCCCCCCCTGGGTGCGTTAGTGGTAGTGGGATGTTGACTCCAGATTCCGGGCTAAATGGTTTTGATAAAATCCCTTTTCGCCTCTAATTTCTTTGCAAAAATTTCTTAGTTAAAAAAGCGGATTTTTGTGCGATAGATGACCTTTTTCTCACCCAGATTGAATTTTTAGTTCTACTTGCGACGACATTGTGTCACCGTGGAATATATGAAATCAAAGCCGCATTTGAAATGGATTCTCTTTCTGGACGGAGACATTGGAGTCATAAATCCGAGACATGAAATTGAAGAGTTTATCGATGAGCGAACGGATTCAGAAATCGAGCTGATATTTTACGAAAGACTAATCACCTGGGAAATCATGGCTGGCTCATACCTGGCAAAGTAATCATTTTTCTGATTTTTCTTTAGTAATTCTTCTTAGGAACACGCCATTTGTGCACGATTTTCTTACTGAATGATCCAGCTACACTTCAAACAATGCCTTTCATCAGGACGATCAAGGACCGCTTCATCAAGTGTTTCTGAAAAGATTTGTACCATCTCGAGCATCTTACAGGATATGCGAAGAACTTTACAATACCTCGAGGTAATGATATTTGATTATTGTCTGTTAGAATTGATAAGCGCTCTCGATTTGCGACGCAATGGAAAGCTTTTCAAAGTGGTCTGTTATTTCCCACTATCCCACTTCATTCATATTACTCCAAACGCCATACCTTAGTTTGCCTGGAACTAAAAATATTTTTTGCCCCATTTTTGGGCCAGTTACTTAAAATGTGATATAGATGACCTCATGTCAATTTTCCCTGAGGATTCCGTATATGCAATGTTTACATGTTCGGAGATGTTTTCATGTGCATTGTAAAACATTTTACAAAATTAGCGTTCAAATTCCCTCCGAAATTTTTGAACTAGGCCCAGACTGAGTCTTGGTTCCATTTCATTTCCTTTCAATCAATGCCTAAAACGACAACTTCTTGCTAAAATTTAACATTTTCAGCCGGAAAATGATGCCGTACGAAAAAACTAAATGCATATTCGGAATCAGCGCATCAAAAAGCCCCTAAAAACACTATTTGCCTAAAAATTTTAGAACTTTTTAAAAAATTGATTTTTTACCCATGTGGGGGACCACATGGCACTCCAAAAAATCTTGAAAATTTTTTTCTCAGTGAAAATGTGTTATGCGGGTAGTATTCGACTCACTGAACAACTTTGTGGTCAACGGCATGGTCGTCTGAGATGATTTTCGGCAAGTTTCGGCCAAATATAAGTCAATTTTTAGGCGCGAATTTGAAAAATAATTTTTATTTTCAAAAATTTGGATTTGGAAGACTTAGAGAAATCAGGCAAAAAAGATCACGGTCGTATCGCTCAAAAAACGTCAAAAACTACTAATCGACGCGCCTGGGTCTTGCGCGTCGAACGGTACCTCATTCGGCCCATAACCGGTGGCGCACATCTGTCACTTTTTCTAAAAACCGCCAAAAACCCGAAAAATGACGTTTTCTCAACTTTCGTGGCGGGACCACCCCAATTCTGACATTGATAACCCCCCCCCTAAAATCATGAGTTTTGGGGGGTACCCGCGAGTTTGGGTTCCGGGAGCCTCAAAACGTGGGAGATTCTATTCAGGGTCGACAGTCACAGTGCGCCTTAGAGGGACTCGACAATATTACGGCCCATGATTTATACCGAAGGAAAGAAGTTTTCGCACATACGCCAAAAAGTTTTCGTTACGCTCTATCTCAATTTTTCGAAATATCAAAATGTAATTCATGAGTATCATATCAAAATGCACACGAGTGGCTTAGTGGCTAAGACCATCGGTCTTCCACACGGCCCGTCGAGGGTTCATTCCCTCGCCGTGTGCACAGCCCACTCTGCTGTGCATCCCTTCGTGGGTCGGCTAAAAGAGTACTGGCGTCGGCGGTAGAAACTGGTACAGTCCCCGATCCAACGTCAGGGAGCGTCTGGCGGTAGAAACTTATTCGTTAAGTCCCCGAGCTCAGTCGTCTTCAAGCAATGACAATCTCTCAGCCAAAACAATGACTCAACCGAAATGGATCGCGCCAATGAAAGAACTTTACGCCAATGAAATATCTAATGATCTCATGTTCTGTATAATTGTTCATACTAATTGTCATTGTATAGTCGCATCTTGTATGCAATAAAGTTATTATTATATTATTATAATTCCATCCGTAGTATAATACATTTTTCTGTACTATTGTCAAAGGTCACCTCCTCGATTGTTGCATATCGTTTTGAAACTTTTATGTGAATAGATATATTTTTATACCAATACAACACGTCAAAAGAGCCAGCATCACATTCACAATGTCGACTAATCCATTCTTGTGGCTCGGTGTGAAGTTCGTCGCTGTCTCGCTGGTTATCTCAGCTCCGGTTGATGAGAACGATGAGTGTGGCGTCTCTGGTTTCCCGGATGGTCGTGCTGGAGAGCGTACGTTTTAATAGAGGCGGAGTATCCAATTTTTTGTATTATTACTAGAAAGGGCGCTGCCCACCCCCCTCCCCTGCGCGTAAGAATAACCCAATATGCATCAAATGGCCAAAAATGCCATTTTTGACCTGTTCGACGTATGTCGACCAAATTCTGAGTCGATTTTTACGGATTAATGGGGGTGTTTCCTATAACGGCGATGAGATCTGGGTCGGAAACGGCTTAAAGGGTCTAAACGACAGTTCAGACACCGACAGACAGACACCAGCAAATTTGCCGCACTTTGTCTTTTTAGCATTAAAAAATTATTTAACCTATTATTTTACAAATCTTGTCTGACATGTTGAGATCTCGGGATCCCGTCGATAGATTTCTGTGATTTTTGGCTCATTCGATAGGGTTTCAAAAGTTATTGGTGCGAAAAATATTTTTTTCAAAATTAGAAAATTTGAATTCGCGCCAAAACGTAAAAACGTGTTTTTAAGGGTTTTTTAATATGAGACTTATAAATTTTATGTTCTTATTCGATTTTAAAGCTTATTTGGAATATTATACTTTTTAAATTTTAAAATTTCATGGTTTGGATTCATTTTTATGGCATTTTTTTCATATTTGACTACCAAATGAGCTGAAAATTTGCATACAGGGGTTTTTCGACCTTCTGAATCCGAATTACGATTCAGATTTTAAATTTGAACATTTGAATTCCCGCCAAAACGTAAAAAACGTGCTTTTTAGGGTTTTAAAGGTTGAGATTGTAAATTTTGTGGTTCTATTCGATTTTAAAGCTTATTTTGAATATTTTGGTTTTTAAATTTCTAAATTTCCAATTTTGGATTAATTTTTATCCCAATTTTGTCATTTTTGACCTTTTTTACCAAAAATGTCGATTTTTTGTATTTGACTACCAAATGAGCTGCAAATTTGCATACAGGGGTTTTTCGACCTCCTGAATCCGAATTTCAATTCAGATTTCAAATTTGAAATTTGAATTCAGTAAGATCTAAATCTTAGATCAAAGCTGCTCCAATATCTCTGCCACTAGCACTTATATCTGTTCATCCAGCATCTTAGCTTACCGGAGACTGGCTCTGAAATAAATTATGTAAAAATTATTGAAACAAGGCGAAATTTTCGTTCTTAGTACACAAAAATTTAATGGGAATAATGTTAGGATAATGTTAAGAAGATGAATAATGTTAAGATGAGTGTTTAGCAAGATTCATCAAGCACAGCTTGGAAACACATTCCATTTTTGGTATAAAAGTCAAAAATGTTTCATGTTCATATGCTCAGGTTAACACTCAGTTTTTAGTTCAAAGCAGCTCCATTCGCGGAAATAGGACATTTTGCCAACTGGATTTTTTGCCAACTGGATTGTTTGCCAACTGGATTGTTTGCCAACTCCATATAAAAAGGATTGTTTGCCAACTCCTTCTAAAACGGATTGTTTGCCAACTGGATTATTTGCCAACTCCTTATAAAAAGGATTTTTTGCCAACTTTTTTCGCCAACTACTTATAAAATGGACATTTATTCATAAACATGTTAACAAAAAGGAAAAACAAATATAAATAAAAGTTAGAATTCCTCATCCGATGTTTCATTTTCTTCCTGGTCTTCATTAGGCACGCGCAGACCGTCGACAAATCCTTGCATTACCAAGCTTAGCAAATTCACAGCATCGATGAGCCCTTCATCCGTGTCGAAGTTTGCAGCATTCAAAACATTGATCACTTGCTGTTCTTTGATCACATTGAGCTTTAGTCGTCCACGGCTGTGTTGGATTCGCACTGCACGGGCAGTATCAACTTGTTTGTCGACATCATTTAGCAGGGCTGCCAAAAAGTCGCTTAACGACGGATGGTGATTGAGATCCTTCTAAAATTCATTTATTTATTATATATAAATTTAATTTAGTTAAAACATTTTAATAAGAATGTATATTCTAAAAATTTTAGCTTTTAGTGTGTAAAGCTTTTATTGTTTAACTCTTACCGCAAAATATTTGTGTGATACCTCATTCCATTATTGGTCCTCTCTAGTGCGTTTTGAGCCGGTTGAATCCATTCCAGAACGGGATCGCATATCTCGGCTTTAGCACAATTTCCATGTCCCATCGCTGCACCAGCTGAAAGCTACTTCGGTTTGATAAAGTCGAGGGCCGGGCTGGCAAGGTCGCATTTAAGGCCGAATTTGTACTACGGAGAGAAGACCTACGGCTGTGGCGTGACATCATTGTTGTGATTGTAGATTGTTATATCATTATTTTATTAAAAACAATTTGTAGGAATTTATAGTTATTTAAAATAATTTAAAAAGTAAGTAAAATTAAAATCGAGACCATGAATATCTTACCCTGGTACCATAAACAGATGTTCCCTTGATTTGTCGTTCCTCGCTGGAATTGCACCGGCTGTCTGTTTTCTTGGTCGCTTGCGGCACTGTCCTCTTCCTCATGCTCGTCGACAAGCTGTTCCTCCAGAATGCTGTCATCTGCTGTTGGGAGTCGAGCACGTTTTTGGGCTTTGTGCAGCTGCTGAAGTTGTTCCCGTGCGGATGCCTTCAATCTGTAACAGAAATAATGTTAAACTTGAAAGAGGATAAAATGAATGTCTGTTCAGAAGTTGTACAATTATATAGCGTGAAAAGGATTAGATATACAGCATTTGTCTTTCAGATAAAATCTTACATAAATGAACGCAAAAATAATTCGATTGGCTCTAGAATCAGTTGGAACACAAATAACTGCATGTCTGCTCTGACTAGTCATTGCTTTCTTTGATGCACTCAATAAGCTGAAAAAAGCTAAAATTTCACTAACCGTAACTGTAGTAGGAGAAATATCCTTTTTATAAGGAGTTGGCAAATAATCCAGTTGGCAAATAATCCAGTTGGCAAATAATCCAGTTGGCAAACAATCCGTTTTATAAGGAGTTGGCAAACAATCCTTTTTATAAGGAGTTGGCAAATAATCCAGTTGGCAGAATATCCCTATCCGCCATTCGCTCTGCCACCAACACTCAATCCAATGTCAAGACTGAGCCTGAAGATGTGGACACATCTGAACTGGAAATCCTGGGAAGCGTTGAAATAAGGAAACGGAAAGCGTCGTCAAAGTCTGCGGAGCACATTTCTCAGAGTAAACCAAATTCTGAGGCATATTTACTTTTCAAATTGATCAAATATATTTAGGATCCGACGGAAATGCTCAACAAAATCTCAAGGTAGAAGGAGAAAGGACCAATTTGCGTTTGATGGAAGAAGCCAAGAAGAAACGGGTATGAATTTTTAAAACTTTTCAAAATATGGCTACACTAGACCAAGTGATTTTATCGAAATTTTAATAATCACTTTGCCTATCCCAGATTGCAGAATTTTCAAATACCAAAGTTTAATGATCTCAACGCCTCAAGCCCTTGCGCACTTAAACTTTTAATGTATACAATTTTAACATGAGAATGATAAAATCTTTCCGGAAAACTGCTACCTATCTTAGAATCCTCGAAATTGCGTTTACCGCTTCAAAGTTGGCGGGATAGTTAACGTTTTAACGTGAAATTTCTTTTAGTGTAACCGAAAATTGGTTTTCAGATGGCCGAAGAACCTGTGCCGGAATCAAGTCAATACAATCAGGTAATGAACAGCTTTAGTCTAGTTAAGGATTGAACAATATCTGGAACTATAAAGAGGTTCTGGAACAGAAAAGACTTAAAAAAGAAAACGCCTAGAAAATATACACTAAGCATTTCATTTCAGGGTACATCGAATGCACAATCGAGAACCATCGATGAAACACCGTTATGGAAACAAAATCACCTCGGATCGGCAAATGTGGTAACTTTTTATAGAAAAAGCTAGAATGTTTCGGTAATAGAATTTTCTTTCCAGGACTCAGCACAAATCCCAGGTATTAACAGCACAAAAGATCAAGAAGAAAGAATGACCGGCCTCACTTCAACTGCTGCAAGTTTGACGAATAGAATTCGCATTTACGGTCCTTGTCTTCATCCTACGGAAGAAAATCCAAAAGCTTGCCAGAAGCAAGAACTTAAGGCGTACTTTGGTCAATTCGGCAAGATTAAAGGCGTAAGTTATTCTAAATTATTTTATGTATAGTAAGACTAAAATTCTGAAAACGAAATTGTTTGAACAAAATGAAATTCAAATTGTTACATGTTTCGACACGAAATCGCATTTACTTAAATACGAATTGGTTTTGTCTCAACCTTTTGTTTCAAAATCTCTTTCGCCTGAATTTACTTTCAATTTAAACTTCTCGTTGTCATTTTCCTACTTCTGCTTCGTCGGCTTCTGCCGTGCAATGCAGCCCCAATGCCGCCAATTCAAAATCATAGAAAAGATCTCCAGTTCACGAACATACGTCGTTGCCTGGTATAGTTGCAATTTTGAAACTCCACGAATTTTTTATTTAGGTAACTATCGCAAAATACGAAGGTATAACACTAACATTCGTGGATTGCGACTCAGCGGCAAAATGTTTGCAGCAAAGAACGCACAAAATTCGAGGCCAGGATTTCATTGTTTCGGCAGAAACGCCCACAAAACCGATGATGAAGAAACTTATAGCCACTCGGAAACGGAATACGGTGCATTCTTCAAGCGAGAATGCGTTCGGTCCAAACAATCAGATTCAACTGCCTCCGAGTTCGACCAACAGAATTTCCGTAACCGGTCCTTGTCTGCATCCTGAACATGCTGATCCAAGAGTTTGTCAGAAACAAGAACTTAAGGCGTACTTTAGGCAATTCGGAAAAATAATTAATGACGTAAGTTTTTCAATTCATAGTTAGTTAAGAATTTGGTTAGAGAACGCTATATTATGACCGGTTTCTGATTTTTAAACTTTACTTTCTGGTAAAAAATTCGAGTGGAGTTGTAAAATGACGTCAAATGCGCGAATTCAAATGGGCGATCAAATGGAGGATTGACGTTTTTCACTATATATTGCCATGTATCTCTTATACATCATTTTACAACTCCACTCGCCTATGAAATCTGTAGTTTATATAGTTGTATATCAAAATTTGAGTTCACCTTGGAAAATTTATAAAACGGCAAATTTTTTGAAATTTAGATTAATGTTTCAAAAAATTGCAAAAGGTCGACGGTGACATTCGAGAATTGCGAATCTGCGGCGAAATGTATACGGCAAAGAACGCACAAAATTCGAGGCCAGGATTTCCTTGTCGGTCGACAACGGGCCACAAAATCTGTGAGGATGAAACTTAGAGCGACTCCTAATGAAACAGTGCCGCATTCTTCAAGCGAGATCTTCGTGACCGGTCCTTGTCTTCATCCTGAGGATATGGATCCAGCAGCTTCCCAGAGAGAAGAATTTCCCACGTACTTTGGTCAATCTGGGCAAATTAAGGACGTAAGTTTTATATCCAGAATAAATTGGGTTATGGTTCATTCCCGCAGCTAGGAACTATCCCGGAATAGTGATGGTTATTCCGGCAGCATGCCTCATCTCTAACCATTGTGTGTGGTTGTCTGAAAGCTAAACACTTAATGGTTAGTGAAGCAGACATGGAGTGGATGTTGTCTGCCTCACTAAAATTGGTGACCGAAAAACACAGATTTTTTTGCCTATAAAAAAGTTCTAGAACAGAGAAGACCTTAGTATAAGGTCAAGAAGGTTTGTACATAATCACTAAACATTTAATTTCAGGGTACATCGAATGCACAATCGAGAACCATCGATGGAACACCGTTATGGAAACAACACCACCTGGGATCGTCAAACGTGGTAGCTTGTTAACGAAAAGCCAAAATTGACCAGTAACAAATTTTCTTTCCAGGACCCAGCTCAGATCCCGGGATTCAACAGCGCAAGAGATCAAAGGGAACCAATGGCCACTTCGACTGTAGCGGATATGACGAACAGAATTTATATTTACGGTCCTTGTCTTCATCCTATGGAGGAAAATCCAAGAGATCATCAGAGAGAAGATTTTCGGACGTACTTTGCTCAATTTGGAAAAATTATTACTGTAAGTTACTTACTTACTAAAAACTCTAACCTATTTCGCAGTATAGATGTCGGTCGGTCGGTTATGGTTTGGTGATGTGTTTGCCGAAATTTCTGGAAACAGTAATAAAAACTGCTAAACTGGCTTATTTTGCTCCAAAAACGGCATCGTGTATATTGTCCTTTAATAATTTTGTTCCAGGAATGCCATTAACTGGCACTAAAACACGGCTAATGTCTAAGCTGATTTCAAAATCCTGATCAGTAGGCCCAAATCCCTGGTGCAAAATATTTCTATCGGAAAAACCAAAAATTCCTCAATTAACTCCCAGGTAATCAATATGTTGAAAGACAAAACGGTCAAAATTTTTTTCGTTTAGGTGTCCGTCAAACCAATACTCGACCCCTTGACGACAGATGCGACAGTAACGTTTGTCAATTGTGATTCGGCGGCGAAGTGCATCGAGCAAGGCACTCACAAAATCCTTGGACAAGATTTCCGTGTTAAAAGACGACAGCCTTCGAAGGGCACAAAGAGGAAAATCATAGCGGCTCTGGAGCAAAACCTGCCGCATCTGCCAGAAGAGAATGACGTGTCCGATCAAGACTATGAGGGTAAACTGCCAGAGGGTTTGACAAATAGAATCTTCGTGGGTGGTCCTTGTCTGCATCCTGAACAGGTGGATCCAAGAGTAGGCCAGAACGGAGATCTTCGTGCATACTTTGGTCAGTTTGGAGCAATTGTTAACGTGAGTTTTTGATTATGAAACGAAAGTGGACCAGTCAGCTCTACGTAGTTACCAAATGGACAAAAGATCGATTTTTTGGCCAAATTGACCATTTTTGGATACAAAATTGCTAATAGGGTGTAGAAAGAAATTTCATATTCTGAACCCTTGGGAAAAATTGAAATGGCCAAAAAAGGGATAAAAAAGCAGAATTCCCCGAACGGAATTGATCCCTCCTGTGCTTACTCAAAAAGAAAGACTGTACATTTTCTCCGACCGGAGTATTGTCCTACCGCTCAAAAATGGACTTTTTTCGCCGATATTTAGTTGTAACTCGGCCGAGATTTAGTACCCCTTGGAGGTTTCGGCTCCCCGCTAACTCTGAATCTGAAGTCAGTTTTGGGGTAGCACCACTTTCTGGCATTCTGCCAATTTCAGGGCCTAAATTGACAGAATGCCAGAAAGTGGTACTAGAGCGCTACAAATGCCAGAACTGACTTCTGATTTGGAATCAGCGGGTCGAAAACCTATCGGGGATACGAATACATCGGTCCATCAATATGTAGATAGCCTACCAGACCGGTCAATTCATTGCCCAAAAAGCGGGCCAACAAATTTGAATCCCAACGATTTGAATCTAGAAAATTTGAAGATTAAAACGGGGCCGGGACAACTCTCACCTCCAAACTCCCACCGCGACAAGAGAAAGTGAGCAGCATACTAGAGAAAGTGAGCAGCGTGAAAAGGTGAGCACGAAATAGTGTGTATCTCTAACCGTCTGCCGTCCCTGAGCCCTATTCACTAGCACCGCAGAGTTTTAATAAGAGTCTGGAGGGAAAGGTGGAGATGTCGCGGTGGGAGTTTGGAGGTGGGAGTTGTCTGGGTGCCATTAAAACATGCAAATTTAGATTTCCAACCACAAAACGGACGATGCAACGAAGATGAAATCGATTGTAACATTCGAGAATTGCGACTCGGCGAGGCAAAGTCTTGAGCAAGCCAAGCACGAAATTTGTGGTCTTGAATTCAATGTCTGGGCAGCGTCGCCAACGAAATCGATGAAGAAGAAACTGAATGAATACTGCGCGATCATGAGCCAGAATATGCCCGGGCCATCATCTGCCAATGCGACCGCTCCAAATGATCCGAGTAATCAGGCAGAGTCAAATCTCGGAAATCAATGGTTTCAGGGCCTGCCTAGAGCCATTGAAGATTTTATGTCAAGACTGAAGCAGCAGGAGAGAAGAAAAAAAGCAAATGTAGAAGACCTTGAGGACTATTAAAATTTTCCATAAAACTGCGGAATGGAAAAAATTTTAAAGTTAAATTATTGCATTGTTAAATTATTTGAAATAAAGTCCTTAAAAGTTTTTTATGATAATACTTTCTCGATATGTTGCAATTAAGTATTGAGCCTTAACTTATTTTACTTGGACCATATTTTTGATTGACGAAAAGAAAATTTGAGCAAAACGTGCCGGGGACGTCAAGAGATAATATGCTGCCCTCTTAAAAAACAAGCTTTCAGTTTCTTTTCAAAACATTTAAAAAGTGCTGCCTAATGACAAGTGCCAATTTGTCAATTTTCACTCGTCAGTCATCTAGGATCCTGTTGCAGTTTTGCTATTTTATGTGAGTTCAAATGGGATATGAAACAAAACGCCAAACAAAACTCATTCAAACAATATTTTTGCACTTGCCAAAAAATTGAATGAACGTTCAGCCCAAAATTTGTATTCATTTCTGCACATTTACTCGTTTGAATTAGGAAGTTTCTCTGTTCTATACACATTCGCTTGATATAAATTTTGATTCAATATCTTTTCCAAAATTTGACATTTAGCCGCTTCAAAAATGTTTTCCATAGTAAAAAATATTGAACTCGAAAACTATAGGATCTAGATAATTTTTGTGACTTAATTTGCGGCAGTTTTGACATGTTTAAGTGTCCACTCAGAAAATTTATCATTCCCAAAATCTCGAAGATCTAAAATCTCTATATCTACGTTGCCTTCCTTTCATTTACAGAGAAGTTTTACCGATATTTCTGGTATCATGGATGTAATAAATTTAGTTTAAAGTACATTTTAACTTAAAATGTAATTTTTGCATGTTCATCGAAATATTTCAAATTTTTCGCTCGGCCGCGGCACTGGGCGCGGCCGAAAATGACCGAGCCCGAGCCCTTTTTTCCGAGCTTCGAGCCCAGGCTCGGGCTCGGTGAAATCCCATTTTGGCCGAGTCCGATCTTCGAGCCCGACCTACCCGGGCTCGGGCTCGCCGATCCCTAATTTTAAGTCTAAAGCACAATCTTTTCAGGAAATGAATCTCGAATGTCACTTGTGCACCGGAAACAAAATCGGAACTTCTTTCTACAGCCTGAATGACATTCAAGCTCACTTATTCAGGAATCATCTCCCTGATCCTTTGGACATGTTCCAGTTTGTGTGTCAGAATTGCGAGTTCAAGTTTGCGACCGAGTATCGACTCTTGAGACACGAGCAAACTTGTGGCCGGGAATCTCGAAGTGAAGAGGTAGTCTTTCACTACAGACTTCTGGGATATTTTTGATCGGGATTGTCGAAAATTTTCAAGTCCACCGGTGTCCTAATTTTACGATCCCCAGTGTTTGAATTCGCGCCAAATGCGGCTGTGCTATTGGCTAGAAAGTGAAGAGACGCGTGGGTTATGGCCTTCTGGGTTGGCGCGCACGCTGGCCAGATGGCTGGTGACGCACGCATCTCTCTACTTGCCAGCCAATGAGACGGCGCAGTCACATTTGCAAATCAAATGCTGGGGCTCATGCGGAGTTGAGAAATTTTGATAATAAGCCAGATTATTAACCTTTGAATGTTTATTGAGCTGGAATAAGGATACAAGACCTCCCCTCTAACTAATCTGCTACTACTCTACTGTTTAGACTCAAAAATTTTCTTCTCATTATTGACAACAATTTAAAGAACTGACGAATTTCGACAATATTTTATTGTCGAAATTTCTCAAGTCCGCGTGTTTCCTAATTTTACGAGCACTAGCGTTAGAATTCGCGCCAAATGTTGTCTCATTGGCTAGAAAGTGAAGAGACGCGTGGGTTACTGGCCTTCTGGGCCACGCTGGCCAGATGGCTGGCCGTGTCTCTCCACTTGACAGCATGGTTGCAGAAAACTTCAACGGCCTTGTGAGCCTTTGAAGGATTTTTTACAGACAATCCTCTTGGGACTATCATTTAATTGAAATTTTTTGAGAAAAAAATTGAAAAGGTAGGCTTACGTCTTAGCGATAGCGTTCGGTCTTATATCCTCTATGTATGCAGCATGAATCTTAGGTTCGAGTGACTGCCAGAGAAAGCAATAGATGAAGCAAAGCAGTGAGCTATTTCTCACTGCCATGCTACTTCTCTTCCGTCCTCTGGCAGACCCCAAATAAATGATAGTCCCAAGCGGATTTGTCTGTAAAAAACTCCTTCAAAGGCCTTCAATAGCTCACAAGGCCGTTGAAGTTTTCTGCAACCATGCTTACCAGCCAATGAGACAGCCAATGGCGCAGCCGCATTTGGCGCGAATTCAAACGCTGGGGCTCGTAAAATTAGGAAACACGCTGACTTGAAAAACTTCGACACTAAACCAGGTTATTATCCTTTGAATGTTCATTGAGCTGGAATTGTGGCAGGATACAAGACATCCCCTCAAACTAATCTGCACTATCGCAAATTTCCGAAAAAAATTTGAAGTTGAAAAAGTTTATCCAGAAAAAGATTAGACAGGTATAGACGGTATTTCTTTGCTGTTTAGGACATGGAGAAGATCCGATACAAGTTTCAAATGTATGAAATGCTCGAGGCAATGATCAAGTACAATATGATCAAACATCACACTACTGGTGTGCCATCTATAAATCCATCCAATACTGAGACTCCAGAAACGCGAGAAGCGCCGCAAGCGCAATATCAGATAGAATCGTTGGGTACGAAAAGAATCAAATCCGAGATTTCTGAATCCCTGGAAAATACCGTTCCAAACTCGCGTCAGAAAAATAGCGAGAAGAATGGAAGCGCTGAGATTACAGGACCAAATCCGAGCGTAATTACAAAGGAATCGACCACGAGCAAAGGAAATTTCAGAACGGTTAAAGCGGAAGCGCAAGGTTATTTTTACACTTTCTATTTTTATTCTCCTGGGAAGAAGTGAGAGAATACGAAAACTATGCGCTGTTCTTTCCATATGGTCTGGATACAGGTAACATATAATCGGGGTATATTTTTAACCTTTTAAATTTTTTTCTCTAATTTTATGTATAAGTCAAACAATTGAATTGACTATAGTTTTTATATAAAATTAAACCAAAGACGGAAATTATTAATTTTCAAAACTGCCGTAAAAATAATTAATGTCAAGTTTATCAAAAATTAAGTTCAAAACTACTCAATACCTTTGCCACCCGCACACAATTCAATGTCGAGACATTAAATTGGATCATCGTGTTTGGGTTATATAAGCCTTCCAATGGTTTTGGTCTAAACAGGCAGACTAAGATGGAATAACACTCATGTTTTAGACCAAGTTTGCTCTGCCACTAACACACAATTCAATGTCAAGACTGAGCCTGAAGATGTGGACACATCTGAAGTGGAAGTCCTGGGGACCGTTGAAATAAGGAAGCGGAAAGCGTCGTCAAAGTCTGCCGAGCACATTTCTCAGAGTAAATTTGAGCCATATTCATTTTATAAGTTAATCTATTTCATTTCAGAATCCGAAGGAAATGCTCAACAAAATGTCAAAGTAGAAGGAGAAAGCATCGGTTTTCCGCAGATGAAACAGGTCAAGACAAATATGGTATGGATTGATATTACCAAAGTTTTTGTCAAGAATAATTGAAATTCCTTTTCAGGTGTCCGAAGAAGCGGTCCGGAACCTGAGCGAAACTCATCAGGTAATCACACTTTGTTGAAATAGGATTAAGATTCGTTCTAGAACGCTTGAAGAAAATTCTGGAACAGGATTGATGACAAGCCTTATTGTTTCATTTCAGAGTACATCGAATGCACAGTCAAGAACCATCGAAGGAACACCGTTATGGAGACAAGACCACATTGGATCGGCGAAAGTGGTAATTCCTTATCGAAAAGCTAAAATTGCTCAGTAACAAATTTTCTTTCCAGGACCCAGCTCAAATCCCACGTTTCAACAGCGCAAAAGATCAAGAGGAACGGACGGCCACCTCCACTTCAACTGTTGCAAATTTGACGAATAAATCCGCGACAGGACTTCGACAAACGTAGGGATCTATAGATTTCAATGAAGATTGAGTAATTTTGTTTCATGATTTATGAAGCATCAACTGAATAAACTTTCGCCTAGATGAAATCATTGGAGATATTTAAGCTCACATTTATAATTCGCCTCAGTTTTCCCAAATTTATACCACATTTACGAAACAATAACTGAAAATCTTTTAGGAGTGGAGAAGAAGCGTCCGTGATAATTTCAGCTCCCGCGAAGTTGACAAATAAAATTCACGTATCCGGTCCTCGACTTCATCCTGAGGATGAGAACCCAAGGGCTCGCCAGGAACAAGAACTTCAAACGTACTTTAGTAATTTCGGAACAATTGTTAACGTGAGTTTTTCCATTTTAAGCGGGATAATAAGATTCGTTTTATATATGGAAAACTCTGACAGTATTTACACTTTTAAGAAGGCGTTACTTCATTACTCCATTATGAAGGTATTAGTAAAACAAAAGAAAATAGCCTTTGGCGTTGTTTCTCTGTCACACCAAATTTGAATGCGTTGAGCATATATGCTTTACCGTTATTGATCGAATCAGGAACGCAATAGTTCCAATTTTGATTTTAGTTTGATAAATCTCTAAACTCGACTAAATTTAGGTTACTGTCTCAAAAAAATTCTAATTATCAAAAGTAACATTCGACAATTGCGACTCGGCGGCGAAATGTATCCGGCAAGGCGCGCACAAAATTCGCGGCCAGGATTTCATTATTTGGGAAACAACACCTGCTGAATCTTTGAGGTGGAAACTTCTAGCAACTCGGAATCTGTCAAGCGAGAATGCGGACGTTCCAAACAATCAGATTCAACTGCCTCCGGGTTTGACAAACAGAATTGTCGTGACCGGTCCTTGTCTTTATCCTGAGTATGTGGATCCAAAAGCTTTCCAGAAAAAAGAACTTAAGGCGTACTTTGGTCAGTTTGGAAAAGTAACTGTCGGTTACTGCCAGCTTTATTCATCGAAAAAATTGGATGCAAGAATATCATTCGACAATTGCGAAGCTGCGGCCAAATGTATCCAGCAGCACACACATAAAATCTGCGGCCAGAATTTCATAGTTCATACAGAAACGCCCACACAAAGCATGAAGGATAAAATTAGAGCGAATCTGCGTCAGAATATGATCGCTCCGTCAAGTTCACCACAGGTTCACGGAATCGACATTGATTGTAGCACGATCTCCAGGAATGTCCACAAAGCCGTTGCTTGGCAAGCTTCGACATCCCGAGTTAGACTTTTTATAGTTCAAAATTTGTTCCTATTCTTGCCTTATCATATTTCAATATGCGTTTTCTATAGGCCTTACAGTACTCGACTTTTCACCAATACTTTATTGCAGCCAACAAATTTCCTAATTAAGACATTTTCAGGATACAAATAGAGCTGTCGGTCTCTAAAGTTCACTGCTCCATCGATTCCAATCGGCTGCTTTGAATGCAACATTTCTTCAGTTCTGAAAAGATAACTTTTTTCAATTTATGACTGTTATGTATTTGTTGAGTGATTTTGTTGAAATAATTACTTTTGCTTGTTGTGTTCCTTAAAGATTTTACTACAGTCAAACCCCGTTGAAGCCCCCCGGATAAAGCCCCACCCCGGTTAAAGCCCCCTTTGGGCCCGGAACGGTCCCCAGCCCCACGATTTTCCCCGCTGAAAGCCCCCTTCCCCGCTTAAAGCCCCCCCCTCTGGGGAGGGTCGGGAAGAAGAAGAAAAGCATAGGGGGTACCACATGAAATATTTTTCCGGCGCCGCCGAGCCTGTGGGATATTTAGAAGGAAGTGGTAATTATGACTATTCAAAATTACTTACTTGAAAACCCTAAACGTTGTTACATAAATTTACTTTAAGTTGGCAGAAATTACGAACCTTACACTCTCCTGTGGTTAGGTCTCGGGTCGATAACTCACGTATTTCTATGCATTATTGCTAACTCTTGAAAGATGCTTTGCATTAATCTTTTCAATGCTATAACTCTCGTATAGCAAAATAGTTTCCATGACTTACTTTGTCATGTTTTAGATAATACATTTCTCACCTTTTATTTAACACCCTTGAAATTAACAAATAAAAATATCCTGTAAAACAGGATTATCTTGTAAAACAGGACAAAAGTAACCGTATAAAACAGGATAATCTGTGAAACAGGAGTGTAGAAAAAAGTAGTAATATTTTCGCGCCGGGGAGTATTTTTTCGGTACTAGGAGACTGAGTGGAGTCGATTGACACCGATCTTGGGGCTATTCCGGTGGTGGTAGATACCAACCCCTTATATTTTCTACATGCACAGAGTGCATGTAGAAAATCGGATTCCCCGTACTCGAAAAACCCCGTGTGTCAAAAATCAGCTCAGTTCGACCACATTCGACCACGTCGAGCATTGTTCGACCTCGGTGGCAAATTCTGACCTCAAATTAGAATTCTCCGTCCCCGAAAACCCCCGGGTGCCAAAAATTTCGGCCTGAAATTGCAAAAAACACACAAACTACAAAATTTGTAGTCTGTAGTCATACAAAAAAATCATTCATTGGCAAATACCGTAAATCGTCCAATAAGTCCCCCCCTCAATTAAGTCCCCCCTCAAACAGAATGCCAAACGTACTTGCGGTCTCACCCGAAAAAAACTAAGTGCATATTCGTGTAGATCTCGTCGAGTTACGTAAGAAAAACCCCAATGCCAAAACTTTGTCATTGAAAATATCGGAGAAAATTGAGTTCGAAATTTGAAAATTTTTTTGAAAACCCTTACGAAACAATAAGTCCCCCGGGGGACTTATTGGAGGATTTACGGTAATAGATTGCAGATTGATAAGGGTTTGGTACGTCAAACCAAGGTGCGATTATACTTTGTGTTTGAATAATACATTTCTTGCCCTAATTCCAATTTCGAATTAAAAACCTTCTAAGGCATTTCGAAGTCTTAAAAACGCCACTGTGATATGAAAGGAACAAACCGATTATAATCAAATCCAGTAACTATCGCTGATAACATGCCAACGCAATTCTTCCAGGAAAGCTGCTTAAAAATTTTTGTCTGCTTAAATAGCTCTGCTAAATTTTACATTCACTGCAAACCACCGAAAATTATGTTCACTGTTCCAGGAACGTTGCAATATTTTACTCTAACTGTCATTGGAATTTCAAACATTTTCACCTTTGCGGAATTAGGTCAAGTTCCGGAAAATGAAAATCTCAGGGCGAAAAGTGGCAATGATCATCCGAATATTGTTTGGAAACAATTTCATGCCTCCGGCGATATTTTTGGCCTCATCGAGCAAAATTCCACTTGGAGCGTTCTGGATGGATCAGAGTATTCCGTATTTGTCAAAAAGAGCAAAGATCGGATTGATGACGTTAGAATCATTCCCCTTTCGCCCAAGGGTGACAACAAGTCCACAGAAATGCCCAATAACACGACGTACGACGACAGTTTTGCAAGAGTGAAAATTTTTCCCTTGGCGGCCGCTGCGTACAGTGACAATCCAGAAATTTGCTTGAACAATTCCTTCGTCAATGCAACGGTTGGAAAATTTTGTTGTTCACATTTTTGAACGTTTATGAGTTTGTGACTTTACAACGTTTTAGCTGGGTAGAACTCAATTGGAACATTCAGATAGCTCCAATTCGCTAATGTTTTTCTCTACTCTCTCTATTCCTTTTTCTCTACCCAAATTCTCTCAATAGTGGAATTAGTCACTCACCAACATTTTCTTCTTTTGAGCAAATTTCATGGTGGGGAAATTCGATAAATGCAAAGGAAGGCTTCATCGAAGCTTTATCGAAGTTTTCTTGTAAGCGCGAATCGCC
This sequence comes from Ditylenchus destructor, assembly GCA_022814885.1. Classification (NCBI taxonomy): domain Eukaryota; kingdom Metazoa; phylum Nematoda; class Chromadorea; order Rhabditida; family Anguinidae; genus Ditylenchus; species Ditylenchus destructor. Next base: position 30,687 of record JAKKPZ010000139.1, on the reverse strand, counting down.
GGCCACTATTTCCTGCTGTTTCCCAGCTGCACGCATTCGTTGTTGTCTTTCCAACGAGGGAAACGAATGCGCGCAGCTGGGAAACAGCAGAAAATAGTGGCCGGCGATTCGCGCTTACAAGAAAACTTCGATAAAGCTTCGATGAAGCCTTCCTTTGCATTTATCGAATTTCCCCACCATAGCAAATTTACAATTTTTCAAGGCTTTTACCAAAATTTGTCGAATTTTTGTGAAAATAGTAATAAATTTACATTAAATGAGCAAAAATTTAGTGAAAAACTTTTAAAGTTCAAATTGGCGGCAGACATTTGGGTGGCATCTCAAATTAGAATTTATCGATAACTGTAGTAGTATTGAACGAAAGCGCCGATATAAGCATTGCCATTAACAGAGCAACGAATTTCATCGTTGCTCTGTTAAAAAGTTAAGGGATCAATGATCATTGTCTGTTAGATTAGAACACTTTTCAATGAATTACAATTCAATTTTTGGGATACCGGTAAGATAGTCGTCCGCCTCCGTGCTTTTTGGATCAAATCACTTAACAGTATTTAGTTGTATCGGATCGTGAATGTTGCCTGTGACACGCGTGGAAAGAACGATATTTGTGCTGGATTCACAGCCGTGTCCCACAACGACAGTGCAATTATTCTTTCTTTCAGGTATATTCATATAGAGCAAACAACACCAAAAATGGTTTGGACATTAAGAATTGTCCAAAAATCTGATGGGTGATTCTGATGAAAATATCCCCACAAATCTGATCAAACATACCTACGCTTGAGCCTAAGGATCATTTTAAGCTTAAGCTTAAGGCCTGGTGTGCATACTCTCCGGCAAGTGTCCTTTCGCCATTTTTCCACTTTTTTCACAATTTATTCATCTTTGTCAAAAATTTAATTTAAAATAAATTCCTAAAATTAACGGGTTAAAAAATCAATGAACGTAGCATAATTTTAAATTACTGGGTATAATCTTATACAGTAAACGGCTGTACTCTCTCAATATGTGTCGCCAGGCATTCGCTGTGGAACCCAACACTAATTTAACCGAAAATGTAGATCTCCCGCATAACGTACGGTCCAGACCCGGGAATTTCGACTCCGCTGATTCCGAATCCGGGGTCAGTTTCGACCTTGAATCGGTCATATGTGTTAAAATTTTCAAACAATGGGTCGAAATTATATAGCCACACTCCGTTTAGGGCGAGTAAGGTGTTATTCGTCAGCCGTCTGCATATGGAAACCCAAAATTAGGCTGGCCCTGTAACGACGAGTTTATGAATAGGTTAAGGTTCCAAGTAGCGGAGGCATCATAACCTATAGTTGCACACTAATTAATATATAATTAATAATCCTATAGAGGCACAAATTCCTTCACACAGTTGTTGGTCGAAGCTAACAGCTCAACAATGGAGGAGATGGTCAGCTCACCTATTGGAGGCAGAGTCGGAGCCTATTACGTGAATGCGTTCAACAAATTGTGGATAAATAGTTCCATGAGCTCAGATTTGTTGGACTTAAAGGACACTTTTCCGAATTATGAACTATGGGTAAGGTGGATTGCAATGCATAAATAAAAATAATAATATAAAAAATAACAGAAATTATTCGACAAAATATATCCCTTTGAAAAAGAGCGCAAATGAGAGCAATTACTTCTCAAAATTTAATAAAGCGGGGAGCGGGAAAATTGAAGTTTGAAGTGACTGCTAATTTATGCTCCTTGGGGTCACCATGCAGAAAATCCAAAAATGAAATGCGGAAGTTATCTAAATCTTTCGTTATTTTTGGCTTATGGTAATGACTCTAATAAGACCCCCACATGATGTCACGCAACTCAAACTGTTTCCAGTTAATATTTTTAATCACAAGATTTTTGTTTATTATTACTTTTTGTTATCACTAAAAAACAAATCTTAGTTTTTGACTTACGGAATACTGTTGTATCACTCTGGTTCATTGTACTTTTCAGATAACTGGCCATTCATTGGGCGGATCACTAGCCACATTAGCGGCAGCTCATGTGGTAAATGACAGCCGCTACAGCTCAATACCGCTAAAATTGTTCACGTTGGGAGAGCCGAGAACTGGTGACAAGGATTTCGCGCAGGCCATATATGAAACGGTGATTTTGTTTAAATCAAATTCTAAATAAAATAGCAACACTATTTCAGTTTCCCCCAAACAGTACATATCGAATAACGCATTCTAGAGATCCAGTTGTACATTTGCCATCTTCATCCTACCGGAATTACACCCACAACATAGCGGAGGTTTGTTTTGTATTAATGAAAAATAAAATGTTAATGAAAAAATGAACACAATATTAAAATTTAAAAATAAACACAAAATTGGTCAATTGTTACCTGTAACGAGTAACATTCATGATGCGGTTAGCGGGTTGAAAACCTAAATATACTATGCCAAAACTGGCGCCAATTTGAAAATTGCTTATTTCTGGATGATCCCACAGCGAATTAAAAATCAGATGAGAGAAATAATTTTAATCAGGTCATCTTCAGGTGTGGTATCACAATAGCATGGCCAAGGATAAAACCTACACAGCCATATGCGCAAACGATGGAGAGAGTAAAAATTGTAGCGGACAAATTCGTTACGTATTTTCTGTAAATGATCACATCAAATACTTTGGTCAAAGAGTTTCGTCCTTCGGAATCGACGGATATGTGAAGAAGAAGAACTGAATGAATCTTGAGATAAAACCAAAACCATTGTTAAAATAAATTAACAAGATTTAGAAATAAAACTATTTTAACAACAAACTAGAAAGGCGCCTAGGGCTACCCGCGGGTCTTCAGACTCATTGATTTTCCTTCAGGTGCGTTTCGAAATCCATGGACCTATCCGTCGTGAGACCCAACCAATATTTGGGTCTCACGACGAGAAATATTGTGTCTAAAATTCTAAATTTGGAGTCTAACTGTCTGCTGATGCTATCTCGGCTAATACTCCCTCGCTGAACACTAAATATGGACAAATACAGCTTGTTGGTCGGCATGCTTCAGTCAAGGTGTAACATTGATTGCCTCGAGCCCCAATTAGGTTAAGCTTCAAGTTGAGCTATTACTCGCAAGTTAAGGTTAAGCTGAGAAATGACTGCTGTTCTGGGTTGAGGATGGAAGCGGAACAGTTAAACAGTTCAATTAAATTCGCAATACGTCTTGAGTATTCTAGAAGCAACATCTACACAATTCCCGCACGGATGTTTCTGATTTTGTAGTTGTTTCTCCCTTTAAGCTCTCTCTCTCTCTCTTGGTGTTCTTACGCAGCTGGACTAGAGCAACAGTTATCGCCTAAAGCCGCAGGCATACTCTTAAAGAAATCCTAAGCCTACCTATCATGCCCTTTTAATGGTTTTACTGCCTAAAATAGAAGTTTATGAATTTGCGGAAAATGTCCGCACCGAAAAATATCTATGACTTTTTCGGAAAATTAAAGCACGCGGAAGCAACGTCGTGAAATTTAGACCTTGCGATGTTTGTTTGATTTTTGTAATTTTAATGATATCGTTAAAATATGATAATCAACGAAAATGATACCACTTTATATAAAGAAATATATTTGATAAAACGATACTCTTTTCTGACCTGTTTTACCACTTTGTTTCTTCCTTTGAATCGAATGCAAAGTTCACTTTCAGTCTGCCCTTCACATTTTATAAGATTGTTTGAAACGAAGCAGATTCATAAATTTTTATAACTGTACTTTAATCCGCTTCTAAAACAGCGCGAAACATAATATCGATTGGTGGATTGAGGTATGATTCAAAGAATTCTTTCCCGCAAGCGGTGATTCCATCTTCAGAAACAATTGGATTGATCCATTGGATTTGCCCGAAGCCGGCTTCTCGAAGACATTTCTCGTAAGTCTCTCGAAAGAAGAATGTCAATGTTGATTCAACTGCAGGTCGACCTGAAATTGGGAGAGTTCGAGAATAGCAATAAAGCGGAATAATTGTCGTTTTTGGGTGACGAATTTTTTTACAGTGTTCTTTACCGTACTTCATGACATTAGACCCCCAGTAACTTATCGAAATATGAATTATCGTTTGACTTTTTCTGTATTTTTAAGAGTATTTTCAAAATATATTCTAAAGCTAGCCAAGAATTACAACATTCTTCAAAAAGGTATAAAGAAACTCAAGAAGAAATGTTAGCAAAATACTCATTTGGACTCTTTTTTCTGAGCTCAGTGCCTCGAATACAGCGTGTCCTTCGTTCCCGGCAATGCACATGAAGAAGTAAAGTTCTCACCATTTATGTAAAACGCGATTTTGATCTGCTCCCCATCATGCCGTGGACCTGGATTCATAACCAGCTGAAAACCTGAAATCTATGTGATGTCTGCAAGAATTTATGACTGGATTAAGTTGGCACTTGTTCCGAATGTGATCCACACATATAGAAATCCAGATTCCTGAACATTCTATAACAATCTAGATTTTTATAAAATGTTTCCAGAATGTTCTCAGCAAGCTTAAGAAATATTCTAGAAAAATTTTGATTGTTCCAGTATGTTTTGTAATCTGTGTTTCTAAATGTGCCACAAGTTTCGAAGGTTTGTGAAAATTCAGGTATGCAAAACTCGAATCTGGATGTCTCGTCAATAAAGTAATTTTTGAAATCAATTGTTGCATCCTCCTAGGAAAATTCATGTACTCGACTTGAGTCATTTTTTAGTCATTTTTGAGTCAGAATTTAAAGATAACAAGCTGTTGCGTAAAATTTTGATCACCAGTCTCAAAAAATTTCCGTGCTCTATGTTCACTCGAGTCTTGAATCTCGTTCCAAGACTACCTCTAGCGTAAGAACAACCTACCAAATTTTACTTTATCTTCTTCGTTTGTCTTGAGATCAGGAATTCCGTTTGGCACATAAGCGAAAAAAGCGCCTCCGGGCTTCAGGGATTGGGCAATCTTTTGAAGCACCTAAATTTTTTACCTGTAATTACTATTTTTATAAGAAATGAATCGCAAAATACCTTTGACAATTCTTCCACGCTAGAGGTGAGCTGTAGCATAAAAATTGCGATTGCCACTTCGAATTCGTCTTTGCTCTGCAAATCAAGAGCTGATACGCGAACAAAAGTGACCGGTTTGCCATCTAAAGATTGCATATTTTTGAAAATGTTGAGGAAAAGTGCAAAAAGAAAATTTTTAGCGGAGAATTTTTTATACGATGATCTTTGGTCATTGATCAATGAACCCGGAGCAGGTGCAAATCAGCCAATCAAGAGATTTTTCATAACACTTCATTCAGAGCCTTAAGCGATTTCTTAAAGCCGAAGGCAAAAACGAGCAAAATTAGCTTAAAAATGTTTTAGTTACAATTTTGGACAACGAGAATGTTTTTCTCTCTGGATTAGTTGCGCACCTGGATTTGAAGACCTGGCCGCGATGATCATTTCTGCGCTGGTATCCACTCCAATAGCTTCCGAGGCGCCCCATTCTTCCACAAGTTTTAGAGTGAGAGAACCTAGGATATTATTTTTTAACTAATTTGAATCGAAATTTTTATTTATTTTTTTCAACATGCCTCAAATTCTTAATAATATTTTTAAAATTTTTTTATTTCGTACGTTTATTTTAAGGAATCAGAAACCTTTATTGAAAAAATAGATTTTATAAAAAGTTTTAAGAACGAAAAATCTTCTAACTACTAATATTCTATAAATTATTGTTCTAGAACCATCTATTTGGCACTTAATTTTCGTAGTGGGACGAAAATGTATACCAATTTTTCTCCAAAATAGAGCAAAAGATAATTCTACTCCAAATTTTGAGTAAATCAAGAGTGCTCACCGTTTCCACAGCCGACGTCGAGAACCCGTTTACCTTTCACTTCTACAGCGAGATTTGCTTTGAGCGTTGGATTGACTACAAAGTTCCGGCTTGTCTTCTTTTTCCGGATTCTTAAATATTCATCTGCTGGCAAATGTTCCATAGCGCTAGAGCGAATACGATTTGTTGCATAACTTGTAATAAATTCGAGATCGATAACAAAATGCCAAACGCGCCAAAATTTGAAATTAACAAAATGTGATAAACTTCATTTACAATGTAGAATCTTTGGCAATGTAGAATGAAATAAAGAATAGATAAAACAAAATTAATGTATAATTGATTTCACAAATTACTAAAAAATTATACAAGGCTATGAGAAAAATTAAAATGTCCAACATTGTAAACAATCATTCTTTTCATTGAATTTTCGGAAATATAATCTTTCGTGGTGGAATTTGTAGATAAAAAATGAACCACAAAATATTTTTCGAAATTATAATACACCGCAAACCAGTAACTTTAACCCAGTGTAATTATTCAACGCTCAAACATTTTGGGATTCAAATTTTCAAGCAAATTTGGGGTCAAAATTAGAAGGGGACATTTCCAGAGAGGAATATTGTTTGGATGAATATTTCTCGAGCATATTCTCTCCCATGATATGAAATGCATTAATACGGACGCCATAAACAATAACAGATTAATGGCGATCGGCAGAAAATACATTTTCGTCACACAGGAAAGCAGCTGGCCAATTTTTGGTTAAAGAAATTGACGAAACCAGACGAATGTTTCTTTCGGTGATCGTTTGCGCAATACAGTTAGAGACCAAAGAGCATATGAGCGGGAAACATCAGTCAAGATAGTGTCGTGTTTTTCCCAGTTGAAAGGACGCTGGGGTTTCACAGTGCACCTAACAGGTGTACTTCTTGCCGCAAATTATAGGCGAGGGGCGAGAAGCAAGAGAGACACTGCAGGCGAGATGGCTAGCGCTTTGTAAATGCGCACGGTAGAACAAAGGGAAAGCGCCTGGCCGACTGCTTGGCTGACCTGTATGACGCACCTTCCCAAATACGGAGGTGTGTCCGACCTATTCCGTGACAGATAAAGGTAATCTCCTGTAGTTTAACATGTAAAAGAAATTTTTTTCGCGGTTGTGAAAAATGCAGACATAATAAAGCATTCTAAAGATATGAAAAAGTATATCAGCTAAGACTTGTCACTTTAAATCAATTTTTCGAAAAACTGTTCCATTGCTCACAGCGAAGTTTGAGTTGCCACAAAAATGACAGTGTCAAAATGATTGAAATGTAACTTGTATTAAAAATTTCTGTTTAAATATACTAACGGGTATATATATATATATATATATATTGCGCCACAATATCATATTGAATAAACAAGTTAACAGTAATAAAAAGAGAAACCATTAAAGGTACCGCACGATCCAGCGAAAGTGTGGATGCCTTTCAACGTTGAAACTTTTTTCGTATCAACGGTTTTGTATTCTATACGATACATAAGTGCAACAGTATATTGCCTTTAGTGTACAACAGTTTATTTCATATAACATAACCTTTCATATAACAAAACAGATCTACAAAACGGCTTTTGAAGAATGCCAAAAAACAACCAAATTTCAGCATGCTGCCATCTACGCTCCTTTCCTATTTATTTTTTTCTATGTTTGTTTGTAATTTTTGTATTATACGGTTTACATTCACTGATATAAAATTAGGGAAAATTAAAAAATAATATTTGTTATCGCGTCAAAAATTGGCATTTTTCGTCAAAAAATAACCAATTTTAGCCAAAAATGCGATTTTTCGTCCTTTTTTATGAACTCAGCCATATGTATGGCTGAGTGGTTTAGGCTTCGGCTTTCCGCCCAGCAAGGTCGGGTTCGATGGCCATTATGGCCCAGGTGGACAGTCATCCAACTGTGCTTCCCTCATCTGCACTGTAGGTGGTTTAGGTCTAAGTCTGGCTAAAATGGGTATTGGCTTAACCAGAAGGTGCCAAGAACTCACACCCTACAATAGAAAGCCATTTTCATTTCGCACCCTTAGGCCCATGCTTAGGCATTATGTTTAGGCTTAGACAAGACTTATAGTTTAGGCTTACCCGAACAATCCTTATTTAGGAGTTTTCTACGGTCTGCAATGGGTACCCATAGAACTCGCACCCTTTTTAGAGTGCGAGTTCTATGGTCGTCAACCAGGGGGCGTTCGTCTCGGTACTCACGGCCCCCCCCCCGGGGGGGGGGGAAAATTTTTCAAATCTTGCTTAAAAAGTACCACGGTTGGCCCGGGGGAAAAAAATTTCCCAAAAAAAAAAAAATTCATGGGGGGCGCTTATTTCAAAATTTCCCAAGGGGGGTGCCCCCCACCCCCCCGGGGGGGGGTTTCCCGGGGGGGGGGGGGGGGGGGGGGGCCCCCCCCCCCAAAACCTCGGGCGGGTCCGGGGGGGGGGGGGTTTTTCCAAAAAACCAAAAAGCTCGAAGCCGAAAAAGTGAAAATTCAAAGGGGTTTTGAAGGTTCAAATTCGGGATTTTTGACCAAAAAAGTGCCTTTTTCCAGAAAAATCCATTTTTTGAAAATTTGACTCTTGAAGGCCGAAAAAGCTGAAAATTGCAGGAATGGGGTATTTCGATACGCTGAATCCGGAAACGGGGTCGGTTTTTCGATTTTTGACCCAAAAAGTGGCTTTTTCCAGAAAAATCCATTTTTTGAAAATTTGACTCTTGAAGGCCGAAAAAGCTGAAAATTGCAGGAATGGGGTATTTCGATACACTGAATCCGAAAATGGGTTCGGTTTTTGGATTTTTGACCCAAAAAGTGGCTTTTTCCAGAAAAATCCATTTTTTGAAAATTTGACTTTAGAGGGCCGAAATAGGTGAAAATTGCGGGAACGGGGTATTTCGATACGCTGAATCCGAAAATGGGTTCGGTTTTTGGATTTTTGACCCAAAAAGTGGCTTTTTCCAGAAAAATTCATTTTTTGAAAATTTGACTCTTGAAGGCCGAAAAAGCTGAAAATTGCGAAAGGGGTATTTCGATACGCTGAATCCGGAAATGTTCGTTGGGATTTTTGACAGTTGCCAGAATTCAATTTTTAAAAATTTGAATTTAAGCCAAAAAGTGAAATTGCAGAAATTGGATTTAAGTTACCAAAATGATTCGATTTTAAGTTCCAAACCGATTTGGATAAGTTACAACCCCGATTCAAGATTTAAGTTACCAAACCCATGATTGGTGACTGAAGTTGACAGAGACCGATTCGAGATTTAAGTTACCAAACCCATGATTCGATATTTAAGTTACCAAATCCATGATTTGTGACTGAAGTTGACAGAGCCCCGATTCGAGATTTAAGTTACCAAATCCATGATTTGTGACTGAAGTTGACAGAGACCGATTCGAGATTTAAGTTACCAAACCCATGATTCGATATTTAAGTTACCAAATCCATGATTTGTGATTGAAGTTGACAGAGCCCCGATTCGAGATTTAAGTTACCAAACCCATGATTGGTGACTGAAGTTGACAGAGACCGATTCGAGATTTAAGTTACCAAACCCATGATTCGATATTTAAGTTACCAAATCCATGATTTGTGATTGAAGTTGACAGAGACCGATTCGAGATTTAAGTTACCAAACCCATGATTCGATATTTAAGTTACCAAATCCATGATTTGTGACTGAAGTTGACAGAGCCCCGATTCGAGATTTAAGTTACCAAACCCATGATTGGTGACTGAAGTTGACAGAGACCGATTCGAGATTTAAGTTACCAAACCCATGATTCGATATTTAAGTTACCAAATCCATGATTTGTGATTGAAGTTGACAGAGACTGATTCGAGATTTAGGTTACCAAACCCATGATTCGAGATTTAAGTTACCAAACCCATGATTCGAGATTTAAGTTACCAAACCCATGATTCGATATTTAAGTTACCAAACCCATGATTCGAGATTTAAGTTACCAAATCCATGATTTGTGACTGAAGTTGACAGAGCCCCGATTCGAGATTTAAGTTACCAAACCCATGATTCGATATTTAAGTTACCAAACCCATGATTCGAGATTTAAATTACCAAACCCATGATTCGAGATTTAAGTTACCAAATCCATGATTCGAGACAGAACAACTGGCCAACCCTGGGGAGAACAACTGGCCAACCCTGGGGTGGACAACTGACAAAAATATGATAACTAATACCAAACCACCAGAGATTCTAACGGAAAAAACCGAAAGAATCCCGAAGAATCCTGAAGAATACTGAAAAATTCTAAAAATGGAAAAAATAAAACTGAAAAATCGAAAATTTGAAAAATGGAAAAATATGATAACTAATACCAAACACAAGAGAATTCGACGGGCGCGGCTTTGCCGCGCCCTTTCAACTTGACTATTTATATAAATTTCGTAGGATTGTTACGTCACAATTCAGTGCTGTACCTGACAAGATTGAATGCAAGTCTACGAATGCCACACAGCAAGTTTACATCTTTTCAATACAAATGTCAATATGTCAACACGATGGAAAATATTCAATTATGACATTAGTTCACCTCCAGCAAGGTAAGCTTATGCGTAAGGTTCCTGTTAGTCACCTAGAATTACTAATACTTATCCCTGGTATTGGTACAAATTTGTTTTGGAATTTTCTTTCTTCTTTTCCTCTGGCTTCATATCAGCGATTGGAATGTTTCGCTTTTCAAGCTGCTCAGCGGGAGTTTTCCAGCCCTGAATTACCAAGAAGTGGCCTTTGTCGTCAATGCGGCACTCAATTCTGTCTTTACTAGCGCGCTAACGCGCGCTAGCGCGCGGGGAGTCTATATCAGTATGCCTTTTCTATATCAGTATGCCTTTTCTTTATCAATATGCCTTTTCTATATCAGTATGCCTTTTCCGTTCTAACTTCACTCACATTCCGAGGGGGAAGGTCGGGCGCTCCGCGCCCGACCACAGGATTGGCTCGCCACCTGCGGTGGCTCGCAAACTCAGACTCAGTCTGAGTTTGGCTCAGTCAAAGTTTGGCTCAGTCTAAGTTTGGCTCAGTCTAAGTTTGGCTCAGTCTGAGTTTGGCTCAGTCTGAGTTTGGCTCAGTCTAAGTTTGGCTCAGTCTAAGTTTGGCTCAGTCTAAGTTTGGCTCAGTCTGAGTTTGGCTCAGTCTAAGTTTGTCCCGAAAATTCGGGACAAAAACCTTACCGACAAAATAAGCACTGGTAAGAATGACCCTTCCGAAAATTCGGGACAAAAACCTTACCGACAAAATAAGCACTGGTAAGAATGACCCTTCCGAAAATTCGGGACAAAAACCTTACCGACAAAATAAGCACTGGTAAGAATGACCCTTCCGAAAATTCGGGACAAAAACCTTACCGACAAAATAAGCACTGGTAAGAATGACCCTTCCGAAAATTCGGGACAAAAACCTTACCGACAAAATAAGCACTGGTAAGAATGACCCTTCCGAAAATTCGGGACAAAAACCTTACCGACAAAATAAGCACTGGTAAGAATGACCCTTCCGAAAATTCGGGACAAAAACCTTACCGACAAAATAAGCACTGGTAAGAATGACCCTTCCGAAAATTCGGGACAAAAACCTTACCGACAAAATAAGCACTGGTAAGAATGACCCTTCCGAAAATTCGGGACAAAAACCTTACCGACAAAATAAGCACTGGTAAGAATGACCCTTCCGAAAATTCGGGACAAAAACCTTACCGACAAAACAGAATGCCAAAGGCGGGAATTCAAATTCGAATAAACGTCCGGCGTACGGAGAGACATCACACTTACTATAAGGATGGATGCCCTTTGGAACTCGAACAGTACGAGAAAAAGAGCGCTCTACAGTTTCCTCTGGAAAATTTCTCATTTAAAATTAGTTCGAAAGCCGTCAGAGAAATTAGTTATGTTTTACTGTATGTATGGCTTATTTAAACTATCCAACATAACTTGTGTTATGTTGGATAGTTGTATGTTCTTATAAGTATCCCCCAAGTAAGCGAAAGCTGTGAGTCCGTCCGTGCGAGCATGGCCGTTAGACCCCTTCCGGCGGGTATATCTGGGCAAGTGATAGCTTAAAATGTTCGTATAGACACGCTAAGTATGTTTTTAGCAAAATTTAGACAAAATGTAGACTAAATTCAGACAAAATTTTTTTAGACAAATGTTTTTGGAAGGATATTTTTTCAGGAGGGGCATTCTATCCAGTGCTTAATTTTCGTTTCTGTCCCCCTTTTTTCAGGAGGGGCATTCTATCCAGTGCTTATTTTTCGTGTCTGTCCCCCTTTTTTCAGGAGGGGCATTCTATCCAGTGCTTTTTTTCGTGTCTGTCCCCTTTTTTTCAGGAGGGGCATTCTATCCAGTGCTTAATTTTCGTGTCTGTCCCCCTTTTTTCAGGAGGGGCATTCTATCCAGTGCTTTTTTTCGTGTCTGTCCCCCTTTTTTCAGGAGGGGCATTCTAGAGGGAACTTAGATCACAAAAGGGTATAACCCAATCTTACCCCATATGCCACGAGCCACCGCAGGTGGCGAGCCAGTCCTGTGGTCGGGCGCGGAGCGCCCGACCCTCTCCCTTGGAATGTGAGGGAACTTAGAACATCTACTCCCGAACAAGCCTTACTCCCGAACAACCCAATCTGACCGCTGATGGCCGTGGGCATACTGATACAGACGAGGGCATACTGATGGCGGTGCGCGAAGCGATGACGAACCCAATCTCCCGCTGTGCACGCTAACCGCTTCCTAGCGAAGTGAGGGCCGCGAAGCGGCCCCACTTCGCTAGTATATATTATATGTATGTTCTTATAAGGCTCTCTGTAATGACCTTTTTGTAGTAATGACTAATGCGACTGAATTACTCACAAGCTATGTTGAATGGTTTACCAGGTGGCGAACTAATTTCGCGGACTGATATTTGTGCGTTTAAATTTAGCCATTTCAATTTAGTCAATTTAGAAGGAATCTAGCTAAAATCTGCTATTGCTAAAGCACTCTAAAATCGTATTCTGGAGGGGTTAGAAATACCAGATTTTAGCTAGATTAAAATAGCGCGAATTTAAATGCACAAACATCAGTCCGCGAAATTAGTTCGCCACCTGGTATATATGTTACCACAATTATTAACCACAGTAATTTCGAACCCACCCTCAGTATTGGCCTTGTGCTCGGCCTTCACTTTGATGTCATCTCCCATCACATCCACACTCAACTCCTCTTTACGGTATCCCTGCACATCCACTTTGTAGGTGAAGTTGCCTTCTTCGTCAAACGTCAACCTGGACGTGTGGTCCTTCAATTTCAACGTTTGTTGCTGGTCGTAGCGGTGAAAGTCAATAAATGACCAAAAGCAATGGTGGCAGTGAGAAGAAGATGGACAAGAATTAGGGATCGTTGGATGTGACAAATGGTGAAGGAATGGACGGATGAATGGGTCTCTCCAGGTGTAGGGCATCAAGATCCGCTCCATTTCTATAATTATGTGATAAAAGTAGTTTTGTTTTGCTAATACAAAATTATAATTACTCTATAAAGCAAATTTTAAATACTTTAAATAATATCACAAAATTCCGATATTAAACAAACCAATCAATCAGCTTTTCGCATCGATATGAGGATGCAAAAATGTATCCAATTTCGTGAACAATAACTTTGTTTGTGCGAAATTGTGAGAAACGAAAGGATTTACATTTATTAACATGCGTGCGACGTTTGCTGTTATGCGTGAGAATGACGATAGACGCGATCAGTCAGTTATAAACTTTTCATTGATTAAAACACATGTTTTCAGTCAAGATTTTAAGTGTAGCTGTTTTGAAGTGCATTCGACACGTTTTTTAAATAAATTTGCATTGGTCGGCAGGTGTGCATCTATCGTTATGGCCATTGGCCCATAATGTTCATTTTCAGCTGTAAAATAAATCATCTCCAGATAAAGTACATTTTAGTGATCAAACGGTATTACGGTAATACGGTACTATATATGGACAAAATTTTGGGCCCTTCCTTGCTTCCCCAAAAAAGAGGCAAAAATTACACTTTTTGGCAAAAAAGTCACTTTTTTGAGTCGCCCCACCAAAAATTTTTCAGATTCGGTATCAGCTCGCCCAGACCTACAAAATGTGCTATCACGCGCCTCTGTATGACGACCGCATCGTGGTTTCCCTAATTGTCATCATTTTGGGCGGACATACCACTGGCGCTATAAATAAACAATTCTCTTGATGCAAAACTCGTTCATATTATAGTCCTAAAATTCTATAATGTATTATATGGACAAATTTCTGTTAAAAGGTATCTTGGATACAGAAGAACATTAAAACATAAATTATAATATAAAAAGCAAAATTAAATACATTGTAAAGCCAAAACAAATACAAAGCACATAAAAACTTCAGCATTACTTATATTCTATGCTCTGATCAGGTATATGATCATCGGACTCTTCGGCCTTCGAATCACTTGCGCTGTTCATAAAAGATTCTTCAGAAAAGTTGGTTCTGTATTCCACTGTCCTCATCCTCATAATCGGACAATATAACTCGTCGCTCATCGTATGAACAAGTTGCTGTTCGACTAAGAATCGAGAATTTCCTAAAAATCGAGTTATGATGAGAAGATTTTTACACCTTATAGCGAGACAGAATAGCGATACAGAAATCTCTCGGGAGTGGATTTTTCTAAGTTTTCCTTTGGCAAATTTAGATGTCATGGGTTTTTCTGGCTCTTACGGTTTCTGGAGTATTGAGCATGTATCCTGAGGCATTTTTGAAGGCTGCGCCCATGCCGAAATGAAAGTAATCGATAACAAAATCACCTCGACAATCGATTATCGAAGCTTTTCTTTGAATACTGACTTTGTTGAAAAGTGGCATATTTGCTGGAGAACACAACCATTCCGATTCCAGAAATAACAAATTTTTGCAGAATTATTGTTTTTAAAACACCTTACAAAGTTTTTATTGAAAGTGAAAGCGAAAACAAGCACAAAAAATATGTCAATGTCGAACCAGCTGATAAGAAGAATAAAAGAAGAGGTCCTGTAATGGGCCCACTGGAACAATAGTGCTGTGTCTAGAGACGAAAACATGTAAGAAAGTAGAGGAAAACAGCAACAACAAATATTAGTACCTTTGTTTTTATCTCGCGTTTTGCAATAATAAGCCATTGAATACATAAATTGATTTATAAATGAATTCTGTTGAAAGTCGGAGGGCCGAAAGTCATTACTTGGCACAAACTACGTTTTGGAAGTTTTCCTGGCCATAATTCACATGCCCAATAAGCGATGTCAACTAAGGGCCATAAACTGGAGCAGGGGAGTAGGACTTACTATTATACTTTCAGTACTATGATTACCGGTTCCTACAAATTTCCAGATAATTAACAAGTGATAGAATTTTGTGCATAGAAATAAATGGTACTTTTTTCCGTGCAAAAAAGTATCGTGCAAAAAATAAAAGGTCTTTTTTGGGCCGCTTTTTACTATGTTGGCCATAAATCTGATGTTGCTCATCCTATCACAACTTTTTGTCTGGTTTATAATGGAACAATGCGTTTTCTTCAAATGTGGCATTTTTTGCCCAAAAATTACAATTTTCATCAATTTTCATCAAAGTTTGATGAAAATGTCGCTTTTTGGTCAAAAATGGCAAACTTGACAAAATCGTATTGTGCCATTATAAACCAGAGAAATAGTTGACATAGCATGAGTAATATCAGATGTATAGCCAATATAGTAAAAAGAGGCCCAAAAGGCATTTTATTTTTGTACGATGCTTTTTTGCACGGAAAAGTACTTTTTTGCACGGAAAAAAGTATCACGCGAAATAAAACAGACGTGGGTTAAATTTCTTTAACAAATCTTAGATTAGGTGCCCAGATCTGCGAGAGCTTTTTAGGTGATTTTGTAAGTTTTCCATGTTTCAGAAGTAATTTGTTTGGTGAAAACAATTGGCCAGTTTGTTGCCATGCTTGTAGAACGATATCCAAATACAAAAATCTCACGCTATTCGAAAAATTACACGCCTGGACAAGAAAACAAAATCACCTGGAAAATCGATAACCAAAGCGGCAACAGAGAACATTGATTCCTTTGCTTTTGCCTCTCCTATCTCACATTTTGCAGTAATAAGCAAGCATGGCAGCGGACCGACCTTTTGCCCGGTCCGGTCCGGTCCGCTAGACCCCCCGGTCCGGTCCGGTCCGGTCCGGTTTGGTCCGGTTCGGTCCGGTCTCTAAAAGGTCAAAAATTTTTCGCGGCGCTACCTTCGGTAGCCCCAAAATTTTTTCGCATATTACCGTCTAAATGTGTTTTTAGGGTATTTCGATGCGCTGATTACGAATCTGCAATTATTTTTTCCGTATCGCATCAAGAATTTTAATTTTTGGTCTAAAATTTTGGCCAAAATTTCGCGAAAATTGGTCAATATTCTGTGAAATTTTGACCAAAATTTGCATTTTTTTACCATTTCACTAATTGCAGATTTATGATTAGTGCATCGAAGTAACCCCAAAAACACTTAGACGCGGAAAATATTTGCGACTTAAAAATGGCCGAAACCGAGACCCAGTTTTATAAGAGAAAAAACGTACAAACAGCAAAAAAGCGCCGCAGGCGAATATTTTGGAAAAATAGCAACGTACAATAGAAAATGGAAGGAAAAATAGCGCCGCAGGCAAATTTTTTTATAAAAGTTGTGTTGCTTGCCAAAAACTTACATTGAAAATTTTTAATATTTCAAAAATTTCAAAATTTTTTGCCGCTGAAGGCATTCTTAGGGGTGCTTGTCCAGTTTTGGTCGGTCCGGTTTGGTCCGCCGGACCGGCCACCCCCCGGTCCGGTCCGGTCCGGTCCGGTGCCCGGTCCGGTCCGGTTGCCATGTAAAAAATTTTTTGTAAAATTTAAAGAAATAGCGGAAAATTTTAGACGAATTTTTGAAAATTGTGAGCAAAATTTGCAAGATTTTTCGTAACTTTTGAAAAAATGCTGAAAATTTTCAACTTTTTTGCACTATGTTCGGTGCCAGCTCAATTTTTTCGGAGCTCAGAGCTTTTGAAGATTAGGGCAAAAACTCAGAAGTACACAGTATGGACATTGATGTCTTCCCATTCAGGTATTGCACAGTTTTTGAGGATATTTTTTAGGAAAATACATTTGATTGTACAGTTTTGAAAGGAAAGAATATCCCCAAGATCCGAGCGGATCGGACCGTGCAAAATACCGGGCTGCAGCGATGTTTGCATTTCATATGAGAAGGAAATCCTCTCCCTTCAAGGCTTACTCTCTGCTCCCATAAGGGTTGTCTTTTAGTACAGGAATTCAATTTGTCTGGCAATAGGTATCACATTCTTTCTCTATTATATACCGAGAATACATTCCATAAATAAATAAAAGCATCTTCGAGTAATGTATATGATTAAAAATACGAATAGTTCGGAAATATCCATGGAAACAAAATTAAAGTCAAAGGCAGTTTTAAAACGAAATTCAAGTCGGCATACGCCAAAGTTTTTTACAACTGATTGACAATGTCTTTTTTGAAATTTTCACAAGAAAACAAAAAAAAATTCTAAATGTTTTTTGAAAATCTCGCTTCAACAAAAATCGCAAAAAGACGTCGTATTTGCTCACTTTTTAATGGATGAAGAGAGAATAAAGAAAGGTGCTGAGATGATCATGTCATAGAATCAAAGTCTGTATCTAATAAAGTTAGTTTCGGATTTGATGATCCCATTCAGGTCTTGCCCATAAGGAGACGTTTTGGTAAAGAGATCTCTCACAGTTTCAAGCATTTGGTATCTTATGGAAATACTTATGGCCTGTGGCTTATCTTGTCCATAATTTTTTTGCTAGAACGGAAAACTGGTATGAAATTTAAAACTAAATTCAAAGTAACTCTAGCAAATGTAACAAAAATGTAAGCGTTAATGAATATATCTCTTTCTACCAAATTCTTCTTTACAGTAAAGCGCCAGACATCAAAATAATATTTTATTTATAATTTCTTTAAATTACAGTTTAAAAATACAATAGTAATAAGTTATATGAGCTATAAAAATTTGACACATATTTACATAAAGCAAATATGGAAAGAATGTGTATCAAAAGTTCAAAATTTCACATGACTGAGATATATCAATCACAGTACTTTTTCATTGTTTCGTTCACTGTTTTGACTATGTTCCAAGAGTAGGGCTCATAGTTAATGGGGGTGTTTTAGACGGGGGCAAACTGTGGAGGATGTAGTAGGTGAAAGACATCATAATAAATGTGCAATGGGTTGTTGCTACATTGTTGGCATATGATTATGCGTACATAATTGTTTCCATATAAGGAGGAAAACAAATAGGAGGGCGCGCGGCAGTTGATATCTGTAAACATCTGTAACCATTTTGAACAAAAATTTATATGTTCTCTGCTCTCTTTCCATTTCAGTGGTCTTTTTGAAATCAAGTGCAATTGTGCAGCGCCCGAAAAAGACCACTGAAACCGTCAGTAGTATACAAATACAGTATTCAAATACCAAATCAGTCAACCTAGTATTTTCCCACGATCATAATTCTGGTATCGGGCAAGGATCTGAGCGAGTAAGGTCATTCAACAGGGCTAATGATGCTTTATTAAGTAATTACTTAATTAACCCGTAATGGGGATCGATCGTTATTGCTTTGAGAAGTTCGGAACAATGAATGACTAGTATAAAATGCTTACGTATATGTGCACTTGTCGTAGTGTTTGAGCGCACTGAAAAAAAACAACCGATAGAGAATACGATCTATGCATATTTCTTAGCGCCGGGCGCAGCGCCCATTCGAGATGGTAAATGTTTCATTAGTGTTTTGGAATACCGAATACTTTCCTTCTCCAGTAATACTCTGCCTCTCTCCGAGAGTCCGTGTATTGCTGTAAGAAAAAGATTATGAATTATATGATTATAATTGAATTTCCATTCGGAGATATGATAAAATATAGCTGTAGGTAGAGGTCACTGGTAATTTTTATTAATTTTTATTAATAAAAGTTTAGAAAACTTTTATTAATTATACTTTATAATTGAATTTCCATTCGGAGATATGGTCAAAAAGATCGGGTCACTGGTAATTCTTCATGAGGGATTTACTCACTAGGGCCACCTCTAGAAATTATTAAAAAATTGGGAGGGATCCTGTAAGAGTAAAATTTTTCCCAGTACTACGGCCCGAATCTAATAAACAAAGGTTTATTATTAGAGACAACTACAAATAACTTTACTCTTGGAAATCCTTTTTCATTTAAAAAGGCCAACTTACCGGAGTGTGAATAAATGATAGCTTTAAGCAACACAAATTCTTCCATAGTCATCTGAATTCGAAACATTGCCTCCATTGTTCGGCGAGTAAGCAGCATCATCCGTTCCATTATTCTAGAATATTTTCTATGATTATTAGATGCAAAATATACGTACTATTGAGATTACCCTTTCAATCTGTCGTTCTTAGGTAGCCAAAATATTATATGCTAGAATGTAAAAACATCTTAAAAACGTAACTTAATGAGACAATGACGTGCAATGAGGTCTATTATGAAACATTTACCTTAACAGGTAGAAATCCATTGGGCGTAATGAAAGTTTCCGATTTCATTTGCCATGAATAAAACGTCTCAAGAAATAGAGAATTGGCCACTGTCGCGTGTTTCAACAGCGCTTCCTATATTAGTACTATTTACTAGAAAAAAACGCCGCCGCTATCGCGGCGTCCCGCGCCGAAAAATTTGTCTAAATTTTAGTCTAAATTTTTTGAAAATCTGTATCAGCAAATTCCGACCGAAAAAAATGATTTCACCCGCAGGGATCCGAACCTGGGTCGGCTGACTCCTAATGCTAACCACTTAACACTGCGCCTCGGAGGCAAGATCAGTGGACCACGCAACAGGGACGCAGGGACGCTGACTTCTTAGTAAAGTAACATGCTTAGATTCAAAACAAATACAAAACGACGCCTATCCACTTGGACAGTAATTATTTGTATACTCTATAGTATACATTTCTGTTAATAGATACCGTAATACCTGTCATTACTCCCCATGTATGGATTTTCACTCCCTGGTTTGCCCCCGCTTGAAGACCTTGCACCTTAACCAAAACTGAGTGCATATTCGTATAGATCTCATCGAGTGACGTATGTTTAGCTAGTTTAGAAAATATTTTGAGAAAATGACTTCGAAATTTGGATCGGCTTCTAAATTTGGTGTTTGAAAAATTACTCCCCGGGGGAGTAATTACAGGTGCTACGGTAGTCTCTCTTTGGACCTTTAGGTCCTTTTCCCTAATTAAAGGTCATTAAATTCAAAACGCATAAAAATGGGGCCTATCCATATGGATAGTAATTATTTGTATACTCGATAGAGAATATGTCATTGCTCTTGATAGACCGTATTTCTTTGGGTCTTTATATACGTCCTTTTTCCTTCTTGTAGGTACAAAATCTCATCTCTCGGTGAGACCCGGCTATAACTTAAGAAAGTGCGCACCTTGGTTATACAAATTGGCGCCATTCGTTGCGCACTTTCTTAACCCTTAATTTCCCAGTGTATCCGATCGGATACACATTTGATTTGCTAAAGACTTCACAAAAAGAAAGAAACGAATGAGTGTTCATTGCTCATACAAAGAGTGTGTCTGTAAATAGGTCACATAGAAAAAGAAATAAACAATGATATCATGATTTTGATAAAGACAGTTCACCAAAAGGAAAGCTAATGGTAACACCAGAATTCTGCCCAAATTCTATGGCTCCGGCAATGAAGGGTTAAACAATAACAATAATATTACAAAATCCCTTATATAGTAATCGGCAAATTTGGCTGAGTGACTGTTCCGTTCGGACGGAAAGTGCATTCTTAGGGGTGCTTAATTTGGACATAGACCATTTTAGAGTAATTTTAGAGTAAATGATAAATATTAGAGTAATTTTAGAGTAAAAATTTAGCTAAATATAGACAAATTTTAGACAAAATTTGCGTTATTTGTCTGTCCAAAATTTTTCAAAGGGTCATTCTTACCAGCGCGTTTTTTCTCATTATTAAGGGCCGCAGGCCCGACTGTAAGGCTTATTGAGGGCGAACAGCTGCTTGAGGGCCGATGCCCGAAATAATCTCTTGCTGCTCTACTCCCGAACAACCCTTACTCCCGAACAACCCAATCTGACCGCTGATGGCGGTGCGCGAAGCGCCGCGGATGCACGCTAACCGCTTCCTAGCGGGTTGTGGCGCCGAAGGCGCCACATCCCGCTAGTTAGTAATAATTTTGTAAAAATTGGGATGTTTTGTGTAATAGAGTCAAGTAAGTAGTAAAAAATCCGATGAAATTGAGTATAGTTGATAAAAGTGGATTTTTGAGTGAAAAATGAAAAGTTGGAAATTTAAAAAAGTTCAAAATGAGCTGTTATTTAGCACATATGGTTCGCACTTTCCGAAATTACGCCCGGGTCTCATCGAGTACAATGGGGTCTCACCGAGTCATAATTACGATCCGGTAAGTGCGCTACAAAACTAACCTGGTCATTATAGTCAAGTTGTGAAAACACAGGCATTGTTCTGGCCTAAATTTTTGATAAATTCCATACCGATTTTTATCGTAAAACATATAATCATCCTTTACGTTGTTCAGTTGGTCGAAGGGCCCATGGCACTTCGACCACCTGAACAACTTTTTCTTCAGCGGTATGGTCGTCTGAGGCGATTCGCGTGCGGGTTCGCGACTTTTCAATTTTACTGCAAAATTCCCAGCAAAAATGGCCATTTTTTGCGAATTTTTGACCCCTCAGATTTTTAGGTTTCCGACACGATTTCTTTTTTCTTAGACGCGTACAAGTCTCCTGAGCAATATACAAAAAAACATTTACCATATCGCTTCAATACCGCTATTTTAGGAGGGTTAGAAGTAATGACCTTTTTTGCACACCCTGTATATGTCGACTTACCATTTCGATGCATAAAAACATGTCTAGCATGGCCCAACGTGGCCGTCTTTCACTTTCCTCTATCATAAGTGCCTCACCATAAGTAAGTGGCCAATTGTGTTCCTTCGGGTATTGATCCGCATGAGCCAGCACGTTTTCATGATTAGATTCCAGAAGTTCTCGAATACTTCGAAATATTACGGATTCGTTCAGCCAACGAGAACTTTCACGGATTTTCCAGACTTTTAGTTCCACATATACTAGGGATTGTATGATTTTGTCCTCAATTGTCTCTTCAAACACTGGACCTGTCTGAAAACAGTTACTCTGAACAGTTCGGATGATAACATGAATTTAGAAAATTTATAGTTTAAAGTCTCTCATGCAAAACAATCAAGAAATAAACCATATATATAGTGTAGAAATAAACTATGTGTTGTAAGGTGTAAAAGTGCTGTAACGTATGAAAAATAGTTTACCTTCCCTATGATAACAAGATATCTTTCTTCATCCTTTTGTGAAAGATAGCGCTAAAATACTATAAAGTCCATACTAAAAGAACAGTTTCCTAAAAAACCCACCCTCCTCTTTATCACTTTGTCAGAAAGCTTCGCCACATCAACTGATTCCGGGAATTGCATTGCTCGGGGATTCATTCTAAATCGATAATTGATCTTTAAGCACACGTGAGAAATACCCTACTAAAACGCATCGATCAAATCGGCATGCGCGGCATCGGTTGATTCCTGAAATGAGTAATTAAGAAAAGCAGAATATTTTTCCCTTATAATTGTAATTTCTTTACAGAAATTCTTTTTCGTAAAGGCCCATATTGCCTATCTTTTCGTAAGTGGGGCAAATAATAATTTTGTACCAAAAAGTCTTAATTTTGTACCAAAAAGTCTTATTCTTGTACCAAATCTTTGTACCAAATTTATTTGAGCATATTCCTGACCATTTTCGGCTGGGATTTTGTACCCTTTATAGTTTTCGGCCATGCTGAGTCTGAATTTGACATTAGTTTTGACCTAGGGTCGACCCTAAGGGTCGAAATGACTACCCTTAATTTTTTGAAAAATCCATGTGGTCCCCCCATGGTCCGAAAACTGAAAAAATCGATTTTTTGAAAATGTGTCAAAACTCTCTGCAATGAGTAGTTTTATGGGTAATTCGATGCGCTGATTCCGAATCTGTAATTATTTTACCCCTAACGCGTGAAAAAAAGCGTTTTTGGACCATTTTTGTTAACCAAAAAAGGGTAGTCATTTCGACCCTTAGGGTCGACCCTAGGTCAAAACTAATGTCAAATTCAGACTCAGCATGGCCGAAAACCTATAAAGGGTACAAAATCCCAGCCGAAAATGGTCAGGAATATGCTCAAATAAATTTGGTACAAAGATTTGGTACAAGAATAAGACTTTTTGGTACAAAACTAAGACTTTTTGGTACAAGCAAAATTTAGTACAAAATTAAGACTTTTTGGTACAAAACTAAGACTTTTTGGTACAAAATTAATATATGCCCTCGTAAGTGTGCCCAAAGGCATATATTTCCGATAACTACAGGGTGTCCCAAAATAATTCTACTGTGATTTCGTAATCCCGATGTGTTTATTTTTGTCTTTTTTGACGTTAAAGTCAAATATGCTGAAGGAAAGTTATATACCAAATGAAAGCTGAGAATCAAGAGAGCTTTGATTTGGTATATAACTTTCTTTCCGCACATTTGAATTTGACGTCAAGAAAGGCAAAAATAACAGTTTCGAAATCACAGTAGAATTTTTTGGGACACCTTTGTATTTTTGCCTATAGCATTAACTGCATCGCCCATTTACCATTAATTGTGCCGCACATTACATTCCGTTTGCATTCGTATGTCTTGCATTCGAGAAGAGAGCGACGGAAAAACGTTTTGCATCCTGCAAATTATATCGTATACTGTCATAAATTCAAAGATTACTATTTACCGTTGCAAGACGGCACATCGTAATGACTAAAATAAAACTGATTATTTACTTAAGAATGAATATCTTACTATAAATTTGTTGGATAACCGCAAACCAAGCCTAAATTAAGACTTCCTGGAAACTTTAAAAATGTAATGTCTTACAATTTGTCGGCTTTTCCATGACTTGAGCAGACTTTTTTGGCGTCAATTGGCCATTTTGAAGTTCGCTGGAAGTATAAGTCAGATATTCGCTGCCAAAGAATGTCTTTCTTGGGTCCAAGAAATCATCTGATGTTGCAAGTGTTTTGAAGAAGCCGGAATAAAATGATTCTTGCGAAGTATTTGGTCCTGAAGCACTGGTATTGAGCGAATACTGATGTGCGTTATTGGTATTTAGAAGAGCGTCATTGACTGATTGCATAGTCTCCAGTATCCTTTATCGCTCTAGAATTTTTCCATATTAAAATATACGATAATTGCAGGGTATACGGTAGTTAAAAAACGTAAAATTCTTGAGTACACATCTGATTGTGCCAAAATGTAATAAACTTTGGAATGACATCGATGCATTCCATGAAAATCGGTCATAATTACTTTTGGGATTATTAACCAAACCCGTTTATAAATATTAAAACGCCGCAAAATTATGTCATTGCCTGCTAGTGTTCATAAGGCAGACAGTGTGCGTCTCTCTTTGTTCCTCACCATCTTCGCTCCCCGGTCAATTCGGACGGACAAACACAGATAGATTCATGGGCAGAAAAAAATTTGGATAAGGCAAGAGGCAAATAACTAATCATTATCTATGGGCGCATTCGACTGACTATGCTAATAAAAAAATACGGGATCAGATTTGAACTTTGATCTTTGATTTTTGAACTTTTCCTTTAAAATTTGGAAAAATTATAATTTTAAAGGAAAAAGCTCAAAAATCAAAGATCAAAGTTGAAATCTGATCCCGTATTTGGATTCTGTGTCGATTTACTTTTAAGAGGTTCCATCATATTTTCCCGAAATGCCTCAAAAAGTATCGAAACACAAATGTTTTGTTAAGAGAAGATTGGTCCCACAGCGATATTATGCGTTGGCGCTCTGAGTTGTTTACCCAGAATTAATGACTTTAGCCAATACTCAGACAGACTAACACAGCCACTTTCTCGTCCCTAGTCAGAAAAAAATTTGGATGAGACAAGAGAACAAGGACTTATCTCTGGCGCATACGACCTGTCTATGCTAATAAAAAGTTTTGGTTAATAAAAACCTATGTCAGCGCTTAAAGAAAAATGCACTTAATGCCAGACTCTTAAAGGAGGGGAGGCGCTAAGACATTGTGACTAGTAAAAAGCCGACTCCCACGCGCGATAATGCCCATACGCCACATGCGATAACGAGGCTAGACTTGTAACTCCATTACTCAACGAATGTCTTTGTTGGGCTTAAGGAGTGGCATTACATTCACACAAGGGTGAACACAAAGGTCTGTGGAGATTGTTTGCAAAAGTAATGCACCAAGAATCAAGTGTGATTGGTAATAAGATTAGTTCGAGAAACTGCGCTAGAAATATGAGATATAGACAAAAGATTAAGAAATTTTTAAATTACAGTTTCTAGAACACAAATTTGATTACAGTCGGTAAGCCAGAGAGGAATTATCGTTCAGTCTATGATTCATCTAAATTTTACACATTTCGTGGGGCAGATTTTTTTGATATACAAGTAACTATCGACCATTCCCGTTTACACAAGAATGATATCACTTTAAATCGTTTCTCATTCATTTCGAATTAATAAAAACAATAAAAGTATATTACCCCATTATATTACCAGTATATAATTATTTTAGCCCCTGGGTCAATTATTCAACTGAGCTCTAGGAGGGGATAATTAGAGGGGATAAAAATAGAGGATTGAAAAATCGTACAAAATGTATGGAAATTGGGCGGAGGGGGGGGGGGGGAGAATCCTTCAACCGAGCTCTAGGGGGCAATTAGGGTAGCTTAAATTAGAGGGGGTTAAATTATAGAGTTTACGGTATTTTCTTTTTAATAAAATAATTCTCCAAGTATTGTCTAAGCACGCTAGAACAAACTTGCAGGAAAATCCGGAAAGTGCAAAAAGTACGCTGAGTCCCAGACTTGTAAACTATGGGGGAGGGGATACTTGTACCTCCGACACGTCAATGCCCCGGATATTAAATTTATTATTAATAAGAAAAGCCGCGAAAGTCGGAGTGCGTCTGATTGAAATGCAATTACGAATGCTTGTCGGTGACAACTTTGCCCATCTCGGTCCCTGGTTCTGTATTGCAACAAAAAAAAGAAACATGTGACTGCCTCACATATGAGACACTTGTGACAAATTAAAGTTCAGACAATTCCAAATTTGGAACTTAAACGCAAAAGGTTATAAGCATCCGGTATACAGACCTTTATTGAATTAGAAATGACGCTATGCTTTCAACTTTCGCGGGTAGCGCCAGGAGGAGTATGCGGGCCGCGCGGGATGTTAGTCTTCGGTTACAATGCGACGTTTTCCGTCGACGGAAAATAGAGAGTGTGAAAAAGAAAAGAGTTTTCCGTCGGCCATAGATAAAAGGCCGACGTCGACGGAAAACGTCGACGTTTTTAGAAGGAAATGAGGAAAGCGATTGTTAGCTATGTTTACCGCCATTTTTCCCCTAATTTTTCGAGATTTTTTTCAAATCTGATAATGATCATCCTATGCCAACTTTTCTTCTAGATTCCGAATATATAACTTATTCAAATATTTCAACATTTTTTCTATCCAAATTTTTCCTTCGAGCGAAGGAAGCCCGACGTTTTCCGTCGACGGAAAACGGCGCATTGTAAGCACAGTACGACGGAAAATGAGAGAGAGAGAGAGAGAGAGGACAGACGTTGTCTCTTTGAAGAGACGGCAGACGAAATAAGACGACGGAAAACGTTTTGATTGTAACCGAAGCATAAAATGTTCAAGCTAAGCCAACGGTACAACTTGAAGCTAATCATAGGCGAACTTAGACCAAGACTTTTTCTTAAGCGTGAGCATATTTTATTCTGCATAAGCTAAGCTTCAAGTTGACGCATCTTATGATTAAGCTTAAGATCGTAAGATTAAGCTTGAGCTGACGAGGAGAGCCATAGGGTTGGATGTGAGACTTCGGAATTTGGCCTTTGGGGATCGAAAGATTATCAAAAAGTAACTCGACGACACAAATGTCCATTTTTGCTAAATGGACATCCACTCTGAGATATAAGCGCTTAGTTTTTCGCTACTATACTAAAGTTAGTTTCGCTACTATACTTAAAAGCGCTGGTATGGCCTAGTGGCTAGAGGTTGTGGCTGGGTACCCCCTGGGTTCGATTCCTTTTGGCGTCAATTTATTTTTTGTGTTTAGATTTTCGGTTTTATGTGTCTAATTTTTTGCAAAAAGCCGAAATATGTTCAAAAATTTCTTTATGGGTCAAAATACAAAATTTGGAAG
Organism: Ditylenchus destructor; assembly: GCA_022814885.1. Classification (NCBI taxonomy): domain Eukaryota; kingdom Metazoa; phylum Nematoda; class Chromadorea; order Rhabditida; family Anguinidae; genus Ditylenchus; species Ditylenchus destructor. The sequence goes on along the minus strand of JAKKPZ010000139.1, from coordinate 3,485 downwards.
TTACGAGTAGCTGAACATTGCCAATTCCTATAGAAATTAGACACCAAAGGGGGTATATCATAGATTTTTCGAATTTTTGGTCGGGTTCGGAATTTCTCTACAGAGTACATTTTTAGGCTAACTTTGATGTGGGGAACACGAATTTGAGGTTATTTTTTTAACGAAACTCAGGATTTTTGCTAGAAAAAATAGATTGTCCGACCCCGGAATCGAACTTGAGATCGAAAACTCCAACTTTGACCGCTTATATCTCAGAGTGGATGTCCATTTAGCAAAAATGGACATTTGTGTCGTCGAATTACTTTTTGGTTATCTAGCGATTGCCAAAGGCCAAATTCCGAAAGCTCACATCCTACCCTATGTCACTCCTTGTGAGCTATAACCAAAAAACCATTGGACTATGACCAATCAATGTTTGTCTGGACCCCGTTATTGAATCCAGTTGGTGATTACTTAAAAACTCGAAAATTTGAGCTTGCTAACTTAAATTCAGAATATTTTATACTTGAGTGTTAGCTTGAAATTTAGCTTTCTTTACAACGCTGGTCTCAGGACCGGATAAAATCCGCGTTCTATGGATACGCGTTATAAAGAGGTACTCACATTCGGGCCCCCTCATTCATTGGCCCATATTGTATATATGGACCAATGAATGAGGTATAACACGTGTCTATAAAATGCGGGTCTCCATAGAGCGCGGATTTTATCCGGTCCTGAGACCAGCGTTATAAAGAGGTCCGACTGTATATAGAAAATATTGTCAGTCGAATCCGGCATCAAATAAAACAAAAATAAACACATCACATTTCTTCTTACTACTGCTCGTCATTTAGTCATGGTCGATTAAATAATTAGACAATGATAAAAAAAACTGTGCAAATGATTGCAAACTTTGCAAAACAAAAAAAGAGATATGTTTCAGAGAACGCAAAACAAATCAGTCTCCGTTTCATCAATTCATTCAAGACGTTTCACATTCTCTCCGCTCTGCAGTTAACGTAAAGAGAAATAAATCTTTTCCGCTTCATTTAAAACTGTCTCTTTTGTGTTTTGAAGACCTTTTTTATATCGGTGAAGTGATGTGATTAATGATACAAGAAATGATTACAAACTTTTGAACAATAGAAAAATGAGTTTCAGAAAACCGAAAAAGACTCATTTTTATGACAGACTGAAGGGAAAGATGAAGGCCTAAAGTATTTGATGTATAATTGTGCGTAACTATAACAAGAAAATATGTGCTAAATATGTTTTTAAAACAATTTTGGTGTATTCTCTGTCGAAACTGGCGAATACTAGTGACTAAGCCGTCGTGTAAAAACAAAAACAGATTGAATGGACATATGAAGGTCAAAGTTAGCTGCAAATTATGTTTGAGGGCAGTTAGAGAGTCGGACATCAAAAACGATACAAAATTCTACTCTGGCAGCCAATAATCATCATTTACAAAAACTTCAACCACCACAATTTTAATTACAATTTCAGGGTAATAGGAATCATCATAAAAGGTTATTTTATCCTTAATAAAATTTGAAATGATTACATAAAATGGATTTTTGTTAAAACAAAGAGATAGTTTGAGAGCGCATTAAAGAACAAAATTTATCACATAGTTCCTTATTCTCAAGAGAATAGAGTACAATTTTATTCATAACGGCCTTGAGTAACATATCTTAACATATTTATTTAAACCGACTTTCACTACGCTCTGGCGTTTCTTTGGCGGAGTATGCCAAAAATGCCTACCATTTTTATAAGCTTTGTGCCGCAAAATCGAACAACTTTTGTTAGATTTGGACTCCATTTGAAGAATATTCCTAGAAACAATAAATAAGACGATATGTAAAACGTAAAAAAACTTCGCACGTAAGAACAAACAGTAGAAATTTATGTGACAATATGAACAAAATGGTTTCGACATTTTGCGCAGGCGATCACATGAGTTTACTGGTTTACAGCCAACTCGCTGGCAGTCTTTGTTAAAAGTTTAATGTCAATATAAACCATTTCATATCAATATGAACAGATTTTCAATATGAACTACAACACATATAAATAGGTCCTGGTCAGTCTGCTTCTCTCACTCTTCCTTTGCATTTTCCCTTTAATGATCATGGTCTTGGTCAAATTCTTATCAGCTTTCTGTCCAGGGTTGGAATTTCTTTAATTTATGTACTTTGGCGTTGTATTTGTGAAGGATTTTTATTTGCGTGTGGATTGGGTTTAAATTACGACTCCAGAAAATTTCAACAGCTTTGTAAGCCTTTGAAGAATCAAGAAAACACCGATTCGCTCTTCTTCTTTCGTTTTCACTGCTTTTAAGGTAATTAAGGTCTCCGGTGTCGAATTTAATAATGACGATCTCGCGGTTTCAGGTAAAGATGCATCTCGGTTTCTTTTCTGATCTGTTTGCAAACATTCATTTGTTAAAAATTTTAGATCAAATTTCGACTTAAGTATTTATGAATTGGGTTGAATAAGCCTGTATTATTCTATGAATTTGTACCTAATATTGTACCTAAGTGGAACGTTTAAAGGATATGCATGAAAATACGTATTCTAAACATCAAAAACATAAATTCAGACTATCAATTGCTGTCCATTTAATATATGGCCCGTGGCCGCGGCGCTTCACTCTAGTATTGTGCCAAAGTGAAACGCTAAAGGCAGTTTTGCATAGCAACCGGAGATACCGGGAATGCATCCGAAGAAATTATTTTGTAGTTTCGCAAGAATTTCCATACATCGTGAGGTACAATACTAGGTACAAAACATAGTTCAGGCTTATTGTTAGTTTATTAATCATTAGTTTTTCACTATTTTGACTTTCACTTTTTGTCTTGAAAGTTTCAAAACAGTTTTTAAGTCGCAGTGCGGTTTATCACACGCTGTATATATGTTATGTACAAAGCTGGAAATCGTACAATCCTAGGATTGTACGTACAAGGATGATAATTCTAGTTTTGTACGACCCTTTTCGTATAAAGCTAGAATTTCTAGCTTTGTACGTAACATATACATTCGCGAGTTAAAATTTTTATATTTATTTATTTGCATGACAATGATATTGGCCCAAAATTTATGTTTTTCCTAAAATATGCTTTTTGAACTGTTAAATATCTCAAGATAATTGGTAATTAAACCGAATTCGTGTATTTCTGTGTCGTACATGTCGTAATAACGTCTTTACTAATTCTTGTGAAACGCCGAAAGTTAATGAGCAAAACGACATATAAGGTAAAATATATTAATACAAGCATTTTCGGGTAGAAAATCTGTGTCCAGTCTGAAAATTTAGTGAACGACCTAATGCATTAATTGTACGATTTCGGCGTCCCCCCCGCCGTCAGTATGCCCCATTTTTCAAAAAAAAATTTTGTCTAAAAAATTGTCTAAAAAATTTTGTCTATATTTTGTCTAAATTTTTTGAAAATCTGTACCAGCACATCCGTACGAACATTTTAAGCTATCACTTAAATGAGCCC
>JAKKPZ010000138.1:0-152233 GCA_022814885.1 Ditylenchus destructor | reverse complement strand
CCTATCCAGTGCTTATTTTTGTCTGTAGGTACAAAATTTCTCGAAAGTCGATTCTATCCAGATTCGTAATTCATTATGAATATTTCCAGGCTGGAAATGCGAAGAAATACAAAACTATGTCCGACGTTGAGGAATTGAGAGCCGAGCCGGAATTTGGATTATTCGACGACAAAACGCGAGCGCTGATTTTGGACAGCATCACTTCTTGAAGAATGAAAGATTTCCTTTGGTGTTTTTATTGAAAGGTTATTACGCGTTTTTGAAATTTTATCAATTAAAGCATATATTTGCGCTCACATTTGATACTCTTACCAGGGACGCACCCAGGATTTTTTTTTGGGTGGGGGGTACGTTTCAGTGGAAATGGCCATTTGGGGTGGGGGGCGGGTACCGGATTTTTAGGACCCCCGGTTTTTGGATTTTTTTTTGGGGGGGGGGGGGGTACCGGCCCAAGTTTGCACTGATTTACACTCATTTTTTCAAATTTCCCCTTTTTTTTGGGGGGGGGGGGATGTACCCCCGGTACCCCCTTGGGTGCGTCAGGGGCTCTTACATTTATCTATTATAGTATTAGGATTGGGGTAAGGTTTTTTTCTCCGGGCTCTAAATCGCTCTAAATCGCGATATAGAGCTCGGGTTTTTTTCGTACGGACTAAGTCAGCTATAAGGAAGACCGGTCGCCAGTTTTTAGACCGATTTGAGATCTAAATTTAGACAAAAGTGCATTTTTAAGGGAAAATGCACCCCTAAGAATGACCTGAAAACAGCGTGACGGAGAAAATCACGATTTTTTAGACGAATTTTTAGACAACATTTCTGAAAAATTCGATTCTTAGGGGTGCATTTTCTCCGTCACGCTGTTTTGAGGGCATTCTTAGGGGTGCATTTTCTCCGTCACGCTGTTTTCAGGTCATTCTTAGGGGTGCTTAATTTCGATTTTGAGGTCAAAATTTAGCTAAATTTAGACAAAATATAGACAAATTTTTTTGGAAGGGCCATTCTTTCCAGTGCTTTTTCTCCGTCACGCTGTTTTCAGGTCATTCTTAGGGGTGCTTAATTTCGATTTTGAGGTCAAAATTTAGCTAAATTTAGACAAAATATAGACAAATTTTTTTGGAAGGGCCATTCTTTCCAGTGCTTTTTCTCCGTCACGCTGTTTTCAGGTCATTCTTAGGGGTGCTTAATTTCGATTTTGAGGTCAAAATTTAGCTAAATTTAGACAAAATATAGACAAAGTTTGAGGGCGGGCGCAGCCGAGCGAGGCCCGCAGGGCCGAGGTAAGGGGCGCTGGGCATACTGCTTGAGGGCCGAAGGCCCGAAATAGTCTCATGCTGCTCTACTCCCGAACAACCCTTACTCCCGAACAACAGCTGCTTGAGGGCCGAAGGCCCGAAATAGTCTCATGCTGCTCTACTCCCGAACAACCCTTACTCCCGAACAACAGCTGCTTGAGGGCCGAAGGCCCGAAATAGTCTCATGCTGCTCTACTCCCGAACAACCCTTACTCCCGAACAACAGCTGCTTGAGGGCCGAAGGCCCGAAATAGTCTCACGCTGCTCTACTCCCGAACAACCCTTACTCCCGAACAATAGCCGAGGGCATACTGATGGCGGTGCGCGAAGCGCCGCTGATGCACGCTCCCCGCGGAACTAGCTTGGGAGAGCCGCGAAGCGGCTCCTCCCAAGCTAGTAATTTTGTGAAAATATTCCGGCATTTTTTCCAGTTTCTTTTGCCAACCCAAGTTGTGTTTGGATAATATTTATATCATATTTCTTGAAATGAAGAATTTTATTCAAATGAATACCCTTTCCGGAATGTGCTGGATAATTTCGGATTTGTATAGTGGTCCCTGTGTTTGTTTTGTAGCATTAACGTATGGTTAATTTTTTCAAATAACGGGAAAAGTGGGTGTATTCAATGTGACTGTAATCTAAGAGGAAGAAATTAAAAAATCTTGAAGCGGTAAATAAACTGACCAAAAATGTTATAAGAAATTAACGTTTAAAATTGCAAAACAATGGCGTGAAAATACAAAGACAATGTTTTGTATTTGGGATCCTATATAGTAATGCAATCAATTTCTCCGTCCGGTCATAATTCAGAAAAACCCGTGCGCTCGATAATTTTGGCCGTGTGATAGCTCATTTTGCTCCTCATGAGCTAACTAGGCGAGATTTTTTGGAATCATGACCCATCGCACGTTGGATCGAGAGTTATGGCTAAGGAGTTTTACACACTATTCTCTTTTCTCTAACCGGTAAAATGGATTTTGATTTCAGAGTGTTTCCGAAGCTGATTTTTTGCACCCGGGGGTTTTTTGGGGTGCTGAATCCGAATCCGGGGTCAAAAAAATTGGCGGGGTACCCCCGGGGTACGAAATTTTTCAAAATTTTGTTTTGAAGGATTTTTGGTTTCTGCGATGCTAATTTTTTGCACCCGGGGGTTTTTTGGGGTGCTGAATCCGAATCCGGGGTCAAAAAAATTATCGGGGTACCCCGGGGTACGAAATTTTCAAAATTTTGTTTTTGAAGGAATTTGGGCCTCCCCGGTGCTAATTTTTGCACCCGGGGTTTTTGGGCGCTGAATCGAATCCGGGCGTCAAAAAAATTATCGGGTACCCCGGGGTACAAAAAAAATTTTTCAAAAAAATTTTTTTTCAAAATTTTTTTTCCCGAACAACCCTTACTCCCGAACAACAGCCGAGGGCATACTGATGGCGGTGCGCGAAGCGATGACGAACCCAATCTCCCGCTGTGCACGCTCCCGCTTCCGAGTGAAGTGTGGGGCGCGAAGCGCCCCCACTTCACTCGTTGGATATTGTAAATGAATGAATGCATTTCTGTGCATAACAGGCTTGGAAAAAGGGGATAGCTGATCTCTTTTACGGAGCGTTCCTACTGGTTCGGCTAATATGTCGTGTGGAACTACATTCCTAACAGAGGTTTTGCCAGTCCCTTCGGGACTGCACACATTGCTTTATAGTGGTTGTAATTTGTAAGATAGAGTAATAAAAAATAAATATAATAAAAGCAATGACTCATCACTTTTACAATCATTTTGAAGGCACTGACTAGGCTATTTTGAAATTTTGACTTTTGCGGACATAGATAACCGACAAGTACCATGCCCCGACCCTAAGGATCATTTTGCCGGATCAACTTGCCGAGAATGGAACGGCGACGTGGGAGTTCTGAAAATTGCCCCATTTGCTGCAATACTATATTGAACTACCGTAAACTCTCTAATTTAACCCCCGGGGGTATAATTATTCAATCGAGCTCCAGAGGGGGCATAATTAGAGGGAGGGGTAAAATTAGAGGGTCGAAAAATCCATACAAAATGTATGAAAATTAGAGGGGGGTATAATTATTCAATCGACCTCTAGAGGGGGGCATAATTAGAGGGAGGGGTAAAATTAGAGGTGGGGGTTAAATTAGAGAGTTTACGGTATATTATTTTCCAGTTTTCTGTATGTCTGCTTGAAACCCTTATATCTCAGGATCCACCCGTCAGTTTCCTATGACCAATAGCTCAATCGATAGCTACCAATCTCCAGGTTTCCCGAAAATTGTCAGATCCAAAATTTAATGAAAATTTTTTCCCGCCAAAACACAAAAACGTGTTTTTAAGCCATTTTCAACATACCAACTTACCTCTTCTTCAATTTATATCCATTTTCTATCAATTTTCCAACATTCCTACTTTTTAAATTATCAAATTTCCACATTTCAACTCAATTTTATGCCATATTTGGTCATTTTTGGTCATTTTTCGAGCAAAAAAGTCGATTTTTCATATCAGACTACCAAAAGAGCTGAAAATTTGCAGACAGGGGTATTTCGACCTCCTGAATTCGAATTTCAAATCAGATTTCAAATTCATATTTTGAATTCGCGCCAAAACGCAAAATCACGTTCTAATCCATTTCAACATATCAATTTATCTCTTTTTCAATTTATATCGATTTTCTATCAAATTTCCAACATTCCTACCTTTCAAATTATCAAATTTCAACATTTCTACTCAAGTTTATGCCATATTTGGTCATTTTTTGCCAATTTTCGACCAAAAAAGTCGATTTTGAATACGAATTAATGAAGTAAGTAAGCGAGTAAGTAAGTAAGCGAGTAAGTGAGGAAGTTAGTAAGTAAGCAAGTAAGCGAGTAAGTGAGTAAGCGAGTAAGTAAGTGAGTGAGTGAGTAAGTGAGTAAGCAAGTAAGCGAGTAAGTGAGTAAGCGAGTAAGTAAGTAAGTGAATAAGTGAGTAAAATCAATACAGGGGGTATTCGACCTCCGAAATTCGAATTTTCCATCAGATTTCTAATTCAAAATTTGAATTCGCGCGAAAAATAAAAATCGTCTTTTAAACCATTTCTATCTACCAACTTATTACTTTTTCACTTTATGACGATTTTATATCAAATTTCCAACATTCCTCAAACTCCTTAAAACTGGGCGCGGGCTTTGCCCGCGCCCTTCATTAAAGCTAGTAGATTTCTAAGTTTCAGCCGGCGTAATAGCGTTCATTAATAAGATACATAAGCGAACTTTTGGGATTTTAATCCCTTGTATGAAAAAGACATATTTCAGTGCAATTGCTGATGTAAATTGCCATACCCGAAATCCGAAACCATTTTCGCTATGCTTAGTTATTTCCGTAGAACCCATTACATTGACTTAAAATAAACTATCCAAAATAATTATTAGTGCACTAAAACTGCGTCAGGATATTTTCCACTATACACCGCCGCTTCCTCTGCTGGCTGACTCTCCTGAAGAGTCATATATTGTCATACGCTGAAATTTGCCTGTAGACTGGGTAAATTTTCTGGCGTAGCTATAATTATTTCGGGAAGCTTATAGTCAACACAAGACAGAGAAAGATTTCCAGGCTGTTTAATTATATTCAGGTTCGATAATTGTGATCAACAGGACAAAAAACTGCAATACATTAAAAATTCGAATGAAAATCGCAAGGAAATAAGAAAAGCAATGACTCATATAGCAAATAGAAATGTTAAGACAAAAAATGATTGAGTAAAGGTATGGTCACAATAGCAAAACAATTGATGAGTGATGAGAGATTTCAACGATCGAACCACTCATCAACCGGTCACAACAACGAAACTGTTTGATCGAACAATTGATCAAACAACGTATCAATCAACAACTGGTCACAATAGCGATTGATCGTTGGTTTGATGAATGAATTCACTCATCGAACTTTATATCCATTTTTGGACTGTTTTTCGCTATATTGACCATAAGCCTGACGTTACTCCATCCTATATCAACTTTTTGTTCTGATTTCAACGCATTTTTCAGAATTTTGCCAACTTCTCATTTTTTCACTCAAAAATCCATTTAATTTCAGACACACTCATTTTTACTATATTTAACTAAAAATAGCATCAGACACCCATGGTACCTTTGTAAAAGTTGTTCATTTTAGCGAATTCAAGATGACTGTACACTTTTTCGTAAAAAAAATTTTTGAAATTTTTTTGGAAAACCATAGGGTACCCCTATGGCTATTTTCGGAAATGGCACTTTTTTCAGACACATGTATTTTTGAGTATTTTCTCTGCATTTTTAAATCATCAATTTCATGTGTTAAAAATACTCTTTGTACTGGCGGACAGGATTTTCTTTATGGCGCTTCAGCTAGCTTAAACACCGGCTCGTTATACTTCAACTACAAGAAGACCTTTTCCACAGTTCTCCTGTGCGTGTGTGACGCCGGTTACCGAGTTATGTACGCGGATTTTGTTTTCCACGTTTAGGTGAGCTCAACTTACCGGAACCACAGGCACTTCCTGAGATAGGAAAAATTCCCTATTTCCTGCTCGGAGATGGATGAAACAGCTTGATGAAACCTTTCGGTGCCATGCATCATACGTTGGAACAGCGGCGATTTAAATAGTTACACATTTTTGTGTATAGAATTAAACACACAAACCGCAAATTTCAGATTAAACCGGGCTCGCCGATGCATCGAAAACACTTTTGGCATTATGGCTGCAAAATTCCGAATTTTGCTGCGCCCTATCGAAACAAGCCATGAAGTGTGAGACGCAAAGGCCATTCTTTTCCTTCACAACTTTCTCCTAGAATATTCGCCGCCCGGCAAAAAACATCCGAGGGAAATGGCCGATTACGGATTATGAAGCGAGGAAAATGGTCAACGGCGCCGCGAAATCCAGCCGCTACAACAGTAATTCGACGACGTGGAGGCGATGTTAGAGGCAATTCGCAAGAAATTCGAAACAAATTGACCGAATATATCAGTGGAGTTCGAGCCGTGGGATGACAAGACAATTATTTGTGATCACATTTGTGTATTTTTGATGAATTTCCAGTAAAATGTTGAAAGAATTGCGAATAAATCATGCAAACTGAATATTTTCCGTATAACTTTATTGATAACGGCCATTTTGATTTCGCTATTGTAAGCAGTGACTGATCGTTGAATTAATTGATCAATCTTTTGTCTCATCAATGTTTGATCAAACACTTTTATTGTGATCACGTTAGATAAAACTGCTGTTTCATCGAAACATTTGTTTCATCATTCATCAATCTCTATTGTGACACACAGCATAAATACTGGCGTTCCTCTCAATCCCTATATAATAAGCGGCAGTGTTGTATCTGTCCATGCGGGCCTAAATGTTCGGCACCTTTCCTTCGTCAGATCGGGGCGAGTGAGGTGTCGTTGGAAAACCCTGAGGTTGTAGGTCCCGACAAAATTGTCAAATCCAAAAATCAAATTTTGAATTCGCGACAAAACACAAAAACGTGTTTTTAAGGGTTTTGGCAATACGGAGTTTGGTTTTTTATGTGCCCAATCGATTCACGAGGTTGTTCCAGACCACTTTGCTTTTTACGCTTTTTGATTTGGTGCATTTTTGAAAATTTTATGGAAAAAGCCACTTTTTGCCCAAAAATGACATTATTGAAACCAAAGCATCTACGAGGCTGATTTTTGGCACCCGGGGGTTTTTGGACGGGCTGATCACGAATCTATTGTCTGATTCGAACTTTGTTCACACGATGTTGTGTTATTCTCACGATGTCTCTCACGAGGTCAGGACTTTCTAGGGCGGGATGTTACTTACGGGCGAGATGTTACTTGGTACAAAACAGTTTTTCCGACTCTAATAAGGCCCTCTATTCCCACAGTTTTATCCCTAGCGCGGCGTAGGTCGCGGCACTCCCCTAGTTAAACTGAATAAACGCGGACTTTGCAAAGTCATTGGAATGGCGCTTTCTACTCTCGGAATTTTAGAGAATTTCTAAAAAGTTCTACATTATACTGAGACGAGTGTTGTTGTGGTTTAGCTGGGTTGACAGATGACTCTACTTTCGTTTGTGCTTCACTGCGCTCGCTGTACCGACGTTATTTCGAAATTGTGACTTAACAAATTCACTGGTCCTGTTCAGCATCAGGAAAATCATCCTATAATAGGAAGGGATGCTTAATTTTACCTATTAATAGTAACTTTTTGCGAGAAATCCGAATTTTGAGGTCAAAATTTACCTCAATGTACCCAAAAAGTTTTGTAAATGCATTTTTACGGGTGTTAATTTGCATGCTAGAGGCGAAGGCCCGATGTGCGAAAGTCGAAGGCCTGAGACTGGCAAAAAATTAAGTGCCGAAAGCACTCCCCATGACTAGTTTAATGCTGGCTTTTACCTAAAATTTTTATGGCAGTGTTTTGAGATTGCTGAATCTGAATTTAACATCCATCTATATAAAAAAATAATTTTTTGGTGTTATTTTGGCGTTCTGTCCAAACAATGTAAAACTGTTTCCTATTGGAAGAGGCTCTTGTAATAGAGGAAAAATTTTTGACTGCCAAAATTTTTACTCTGATAGGGACCCACTAAAAATTTTTTACGAATCTCTAGAGGAGACCCCTGCCGAGTAGTCCTCCTCATTAAAAATTTCCGCTGAGCCCATTTTCGATTTAGTTCTGGACGTAAGTGTTTGTATTCGGAAAAGGCTTTTCCGAAAAGCACTATCGTCTAGTGTATTCTATCATGAGCCTCGTTCGCGGCTCCGAGTCAGTGCATGGAGCAGTGACAATACGGAACCCTTATCACGTTGCCCAGAAATTTGGAATGGGCTGTGTTGTGAATAGGAAACGCAAAGCCTTATAGCACTGTCTTTTCGGATTTGCCTCACTTGCCTCACAGCCAGTCTCTTAGAATTAAATTTTCTTCTTTCAGCTACGAAATTTTTATTTCAAACAATACTTATGTTTAAATTAATGCAATACTATATACTAAAGAGAAAACATTCAAAATTTGGAAAAAATTGAGCTATGAAAAAGTTAACTTGAGGCCAGCATCGGTCTGAATCTCTATCAATTTCCCTTGTGTTTCGTTTCTCAGGTCGAGGCACAGGATCATGTCATGCATAGCTTCATACCAGCCCTGCTGGTATGAAACATATCCTGTGACTTCAGGGCAATAGTGCAAAATATACAATCCTTTTGGAATCCAGCTTCATTCTGAAAAAACGAAATTTAACTTAAATTAAAAACCGAAAGCAAGAGACCTTTTCAGAATGCTTTATGAGATTTATTTCTCTTTCAATCACAGATTTGTCCCGCAACGCTTTCTTGAAAGGAAACACATTGAAGGGCGTTTGCAATTTGCAAAGCTGCCAAGTGTGAAAATGGAACCCGAATAATGTCCGCTACAAGGCGTCCCGTTAAATTAACGGCCACAAAGATCACAAATCGATCGCCGAAACCTCAAAACCCACACGAAGGAAATTCAGAGTCACTGCTTCCTGGATCGCTTAAGTACAGGTAAGTAATAAGATTTTTTTAATTGGTTTAATGCGTTCTCAAACAATTTTCGTTTTCGAGAAAAATTTTTGGCTTTAATAGCAGTTTTATGAAAAATTGTAAATTTTGTAGTCTTACAGTTCAAATCAAAAATTCCGTCTTGAGAAAATGAACAAAAGTTGATAAATTATGGAATGTTGTTGCATATTTTAATGAGTTTATTCTCTTTATAAATTCTTTTTATATCTCCATTTTACCAAAAATGAAGAAAAATTTGGATATTTTCTCTCAATTTAGCCACCTTTAGGACAAATTTTTCGTTTTAGAATTTTTGGAGTTCTTAGTAAATTTGCACTAAAATTTACTTAATAGGTTTGACATTTTTGCTAAAATTAGCTACTTTTCATAGAAAATTTTACACATTTACGTTATCTTACTTTCTCAATTATGAGCGTGATAAAAATTACATGTTTTCGCAGTAAATTTTTATTTGATGTCAGATTTTGGAGAAAAATTAACATATTCGAAAATGTCTGATGTTTTTATTGGTAATACTATTTCAAATTCCCCAAAATATTGCAAATTTATATAAATTTTTCGTTTAACAACAAAATTTTGTATTTTAAAATCAATTTTTCTCTAGTTTTTCTCGTTTTTGATTTAAAAAAATCGCAAAACTTTAGCGTATATTGACACAGGTATGACATCAAATCTCATTTCAGAGTCCCAATTTCCGATGGAAACCAATTCTACGGCATAACAGTTTCTCAGCACAAACCATGGCCGGACTTGCCGCAAAATCAAAGCAAGCTCTTCTTCGAATGCACTCTGTTCCTCTACTCAGTCTTGGCACTCTTCCTTCAATACCTCAACCTGTACAAAACGTTATGGTGGCTCCCAAAATCGCACTGGCACTACTCTATGGTTTGATCTCTGATTTTTGATTTCTTTCAATTCAGTTTTAATAAAAATTACTTTAGAAGTTTCACCTCATAAATCCGTACATCCTTTCCTGCATCGGACTGGCTCTCGGCCTTCGAGTAATAAAATGCTTTTGGGACAATGTAAATCAAACTTTTATATCATTGTGATTGTGTGTACTGTCAACAACTTAGATTTTCTGCAAAATTAGCTCATTTTCCCTGATACGTTCTCTAGCTTTTTCGAACTGTATAACTAAACTTTATTGCATTGCTTTGCCTGCTAAAACGATCATTTCTATTCTGTTTTATTTGGCCTCATCGTAAAAACAGCTAGAGCTAATATCGGTGAAAACGACATTAGTAACATTGTGTTTATAAAACAAAATTTCTCGGATTATTGAAATTGTTGACAGTGCCCTTTTAAGAACATTATATTGAAAGCTTTTATAAATTCAGTAGAAGTTATGCATAGGAAAACGTTTTGCATATAATTCGCATTTGAGATGTTTTTCGTTCCATGTATGAAAAATTATTCTATAAAATATTAGCATATTATTATTACTGGGTCGAAATTAAACTCTGATATTAAGCAAAAATGTCTTAAAGGAGGCATTACAATTATAGCGGGGCGAAATTTGTTAGTTAAACCTATGATGTTGTCTACTTGTTGCTTTCTCATAGTCTGAATGGTATGGGAATAATTTCTATGCTGAATATCATTTTCAAGTTAAAGGTATATTCTAGATTCTGAATGGAAATTAGTCATTTAAAGTGAACGTCGAATTAAAAAGCAAAAAAAGCAAAGAATAAGAAACAACGTAATTTTAACAAATAAAATGCAACTCATACGATTGTCATCCTTCATTTAAGGGTGATTTTTAGTCTAGTTAAAATTAGGTTTAAAGCCCTGTACCGAGTGCCAACATTTTTTGCTCGTGGCAGTATAAAAACTCAGAATCCTAAACTGTAGTTGTACATTTAGCTTTCGAAAATCGATTTTTCTTAAAAAGATAAAATGTGTTGCATAATTATTCTTTGCCCACGACTTTCAGTTCTCCCTCTCGGAAATATCTGACTCAAGACCAAAGTTTAAATATGTTTTTGAGTACAATCTTCACTAATGCTCTATTTTCAGATCACTGAACGAATCGTTTGCCTGTGCAAAGGCCAAGCAGGGTGGTCCTTGACAGGATGGAAAGTGCTGGAGTATGCCCTATTCAAGACACCTTTGGTGACCACTGTCACGTCAAGTTTCCTCTTCAGCTTCTCAAGAATTTTTATGGAGTTTCGTTTCAAGGCATTATTCTATTTCACTTATCCGTAAGTTTCCTAAAAATTGCTTTTTGATGTTTGAGTCTCAAAAGTAAATTGAAGTTAGCACACACATTTAATAAAAATTTCTCTGACACGTCAGAAATTTCTATTCTTAAAAAATTTGATAAAACAGAATTTTTCTGTTTTGTGCGACTTTTTATTTTTATGGCAATTATTCCTAAAATTGACTGGTTTAAATTTTTTATTACTGCGAAATTTGCTAACTTCTCGATTTTTAGACTGCTAATCTACGTCGTGCTCTTTCACCTACGAATACTAAAAAACATGCCGTCCGTCTATCAGCCAGGTGGATTCCTCTATGAATTGGTTCACAACTTCAAAGAAACCTTGGATAAATGGTTCTCATTCTTGGACGAGGAGCCAGAGCCGGATTCCTTTGGGCAAATTCCTTCGCATCTGTGCTCAGAGATGAAGCGTATGTTTTTAATCCTTTTTTGAAAATGCAAAATTTTCATTTTTAGCCAGGAACCAAGAAGAAGCCAAGTTTCTGCTGGAAGACTTCGACATCCGCTTCAAAAGTTGTGTCTTTATGGGACTGTTCACAGCCTACTTCGCCATTCTCATGCCTAGAGCTTTTATTCCGGTATGTAATTTTTCGCAAATTTATTTTCGCTATCTTTTTATAACTTTTTTTTGTCTAGTTTCCAACACTTTAAATTTGACATGACGCCAAGAAGTGACTATTTTGTCAAGATTTCAGCAAAAACCTCTATCTTTGATATAGAAGTAGAGAAAAATACTGATAAACTAAAATTTATTTGCCCGGATTCAAATATTAAAACAGCGTTGGAAACTAGACAAAAAGATGACATTGTAACAGTAATATCATATTTATGAGAATCCTAATGCAATGACACTGAATCAAAACAAAATAAGTTTCATTGTGATAACATGTTACAGTCAAAGTTGAACACGACTTCACAAAGGCCTATGAACGACATTTTAGGAACGAACCAGCTCGGGTGAAGCGCAATTTATGCTGGTGGACGACGTCTGGATCACTCAACTGTGCCTGATAGCGGCCCTGACGAGTTTCTCACTCTACGTCACGTACCTGTTTCCGATCCAATACTTCGATCTGATGTACCGCTGTGCGATGCATCTCGGCAGTTGGGAGAAGATCAAACCGACTCGTTATGATGAAGATGGAGCCGTTATATACGACACATCGTAGGCTTTTGAGAGTTTATTAGGGAAATGTTCAGGGACTTCTAGACAATTTACCTTTCAGAAAAATTAGATACGATATTACATTATTTGTCACTTTGAAAAAAGTGAGGTCTTTAAGATGGAGGAAATACATATTGTGTTCCACTGTCTCCTTTTCAAAATACGAGCTTTAATTCCAAATTTTCAGACGCGAACAGCCCGAACAAAACGGGAGAGTGGTCTATCATAGCGGCGCCTACTATCAAGCGCAATGCCATCCTCATTGGTCTTCCAAAACAGTCGCTGCCGAGCCGGGAAACGCTGATCATCTCAGGTTTTATGTAAGTTTTTGTGACACAATTTTGTGGCTCAATTACATGTTTTGAGAGTTTAATATTTTATCTCATTGTTATTTCTTCCCATAACCAAAATTATGGCAAAAATGTCAGTGGTGGGTGAAATGAGCTTTTCACTAGCCTATGCTTCATCCTAGGATTTTGTGAAAAAATGAATTATCTGGCATTACTTTATGTTTTATAGTTCATTACAATAATTATGTGGTTTAGTTGTTTATAACCTATTTGTATAATTTTATGAAAAGTTTTATTTAAGAATTATAGAAAATGCAGAGTGGTCTAGCCGTTTCGACCCTAGTCCTAGACGACTAGACTAATATAGGAATCATGTGGGCGGGTCTCGTCAGTAGAAACCACATGATTTATAAATATAAGTTACACTTTCAGCGCATTGCCCGAGATCCGGTCAGCCTTGTATCCTACATGTGCTACTTCCAAGGATTTCTTGTGTTCCTTCAATTCTACATGCTGATCTTGACCACCGATTGGCAGCATATTGTAACATTGGTTTTGCTGATGTTCGCAAACTACGCAAGTTTTTTAGAAAATGTTTGTAAATTCACTCTAATTTTACTTGTTTCAGGTTTTACTGGCAAAGATTTTCAAGGACCGCGTGGTGATCGGTCGGGTGTACAATCCCAGCCAAGAAGACCAAGAACTCGTGAAGCAGCTACAGCGGGAACTGCAGGCCAATAATTATAACTCAACTTAATTATTTTGGGTAAACAAATAGTGTTGGTTATTTTATTGTATAAAATGGTATTATGTAAATTTTCGCTGTGATATGTAATGTTTCTATTATTTTTACATAATAAATTATGAATCTCGGAATTCGTTTCGAGTTGTCTTTTGTATGCTTCTGTTCCTAAATATGTATATAGATGCGGATATAGACATTTGTATCAATTTTGGCTATGCTCTATCCAATACTTCGAAGTCTTGAAATAATGCACAATACATAATTTATAGATTAACTGAAAAGCC
This sequence comes from Ditylenchus destructor, assembly GCA_022814885.1. Taxonomy (NCBI): domain Eukaryota; kingdom Metazoa; phylum Nematoda; class Chromadorea; order Rhabditida; family Anguinidae; genus Ditylenchus; species Ditylenchus destructor. The sequence goes on along the minus strand of JAKKPZ010000138.1, from coordinate 138,689 downwards.
TTTCGAAAAACGGCATGAGTGGCAACAATTCGGCTCCGAATAACGATTGGGTTCGGCTCAATGTTGGCGGGAAGGTGAGCTTTGTGAGAGATTACAAGTGAGAGTTTTTGGGTGATTACAATTTATTTTTATACTCATTTTGGTCCATAAAAGTAGCAAGCTTCCAAAAATTGGTTCTATATATACTCGCAAAGCGATGAAAACTGAAGGAATTCGAATAAGTTTTCGACCCAACTGAGATCAAATTGTAACACCCGGACGGCCATGTGTACTAAGGTGAGGAAATGGTAGACAATTTATTGGAGTACCAGATTATGGAAAAAAAGTTCGCAAAAAAGTTCTTTTTGATAGTCCAAAAATCAGCTTGAAGGTCGCGAGTCCCAAAAAAATGGGTTCCTGAATCCAGAGCCCTGGTTTATTCATAATTTGTTTTGACACATATCCAAGTTATATGTCGCTGGAATGCACGTCACGTCAGCCTTCTAGCAACGTATAACTTGCTTTGACGTTCGCGCTTTATGTTCCAATTATTGACAAAAGTTCACAAAATTCACGGTTGTATAAAATGGGTCATGTTAAAAGTCAAAGAAAATTTTTATGTTTTACTTGAGTTCGGTTTCTTTTTACGCCAAAACCGGACTCCCGACAAAATTTTGCCAAATATGGTGTATTTTGACGCAAATCTTATACACAGAGAAAAATTTATCATTAATTTTTTGCACTTTTTGAAACTTTTTGGCGTAAAAAGAAACCGAACTCAAGTAAAACATAAAAATTTTCTTTGACTTTTAACATGACCCATTTTATACAACCGTGAATTTTGTGAACTTTTGTCCATAATTGGAACATAAAGCGCGAACGTCAAAGCAAGTTATACGTTGCTAGAAGGCTGACGTGACGTACATTCCAGCAACATATAACTTGGATACAGAATGCCAGAAATTAGTACCCAATTAAACCCAGGCTAAATTGACCTCAAGTTCACTTTCAGCAGGGTCGAAGACCTATAAGAGGTACAAAATTTCGGCCCTTCACTGAATTAGTACAAAAAAAATTTATTACAAAAAATTAACTGGTAACATTTGTCCTGACACCCATAGAATTTTTTAAAACAGTTGTACGGTATTTCATTTCAGATGTTCCAAACGACGAAAGATACGAAGTAATTGAAATTATTTTCAGGACGAGACAGGCGCTTTCCTTATTGACCGCGATCCTAAACACTTCCGCATCATTTTGAACTATCTTCGGAACGGAGAATTGCTTATGGAACGCAATGAAATTCGAGTAAAAGGTAAGTAAATGAAGATTTAAAGTTTTGTAGTACTTGAAAGATTTTTACTTTAGTTCATCACAGATTTTTATAGCCGATTTTTAGAATTATTGCGCGAAGCTGATTTCTATGGCCTACATGCTTTGGTAGACGAAATTAGTAAAGCTGTTCCCGAGCCTATGAAGTAAATTTAGTCTTTCAAATAGTGTTTCGGTGTGTACCGGTGTATATACATCCGGTAACTTTCGATTTAGGGTGAGTACGGTAAATATAAGGGTAAGCTATCTCACTCTTAACATTTGGCAGGAATTGTGTATTAAGGATATAGTGTATGGGTATTCCAATTCCTTACGGGTAGGACATTTGCATGGTGGCAATAGCTTTGAAATGCTAATTTTGACGATGAAGGGCGGTCGAATATTTTTGTTTACTGGATAAAAAAATTTCCTGTATAAAGGAAGCCATAGGTCTAGGATCTTAATGTTGTTAGCTAAGGGCCGACAATTTTAGAGCGATTTAGTTCCCCCTGAAATATTCAAAAATATAATCCCCCAAACAAGAAAGTTTGAAACCTCGATCCACGGACTTTTCACCTGGCCCATGGATTTTTGGCTCCGGGGCTTCTACTCGGTGAGATAAGAACCCCGGAGAAAAAATTTTTGAAATTCGCATGTTGGACCCCCTGTTTTTGCCCCCTAAAGGTGAGGCCACGCCCCTTTTTGTCCGTCCATCCGTCCGGTATTGTTTAGAAATATTAAGCAAGCGCCCAGAGGCATGTGATAGCTCAATCGATAGCTCTCATCGAGAAACGCTCGGGAAAATTGAAATTTTCGAGATCGGACCACCCACGTCGAAGTTATAGCCCCTGAGGGCATTTGGCGGGAAATGGCTGTAACTGGCGTTTCTGAACACCTCCAATGGCGAGTGAGGTGTCAAATGATAGCTCTCGGTGAGACAAAACGAATGGCACAAACATTTTCAAAGTTGGACCACACACGATGGAGATTTTTGCCCTCAGGGCATTTCTCGGAATTTTGTGTTCTTGAACACCTCCAGAGGCGAGGGAGGTGTCAAATGATAGCTCTCGGCGAGGCAAAACGAATGCCACAAAAATCTCAGACATCGGGCCACACAGGTTGACGAAATTTGCCCTGAGGGCATTTCTCGGGATTTTGGGTTCCTGGCCACCTCCAGAGGCGAGTGAGGTGTCAAATGATAGCTCTCAGCGAGGCAAAACGAATGGCACAAATTGTTTCGAGATCGGACCACACACATTGGTGATTTTTGCCCTGAGTGCATTTAGCCGTTTTTGGCCTGTGGTCGGGCGCGGAGCGCCCGACCACAGGCCAAAAACGGTTATGGACGTCCAAACCGTTTTTGGACGTTTGTGGTGCGCCCGACCTTCCCCCCTTGGAATGTGAGGGAACTTAAAATATAGGTATATCTGTATTATACGCTTTAAAATCTATGCCGTTTTCTAGACGGCCGAAGGCCGAGTTCTTTTCGCGTAGCGAATACCAAAACTGTTATTCATATCGACCCAATTAAAATTATTGACGAACGAATTTAATCTAAACCACGAATATAGACTCCCGACAGCTAGCCGAGCTCTGCTCGGCTAGTATTCAAAATGTAATATGATCCTGTCTCGTTTTAGAATTGGAACCAATCGTACCGAAATGATAATTGTATCAAGACTTTCGGGCAGTGAATGGCAAGACCACGGCGAAATCAACTACATTGGCTATCTCATGATAAGTGAAAATCGTGATGACTACGAAGTGCTGCAAGCGTTGCGTCAAAAAATCGGGATCAGGAGAATTAAAAATCAATATATTTAATCGTATGGACAATACTACATTACCATTTCTAACGAAAGTCCCAACGTCGATGACATTTGGATGGATGTTGAATTGATCTTACGCAATTTTGGCTTTGTGCAAGAAGTTAATGACAACATGCATGGCGAGATAAACACTGGATACAAGGTGGAACCTAGTACAACTTGGAAGTTCATCCGAACTGTTCGTCAATAATTTTACATATTCTTTGGTTGTATTCAAAAATGTTTGCTCTGAAATTTGAATTTGTTAACATAAATTTGTTTAAATGATTGCTTCAATTTTTACCGCTTATTTTGTTTCAAAAATCTCTACTCAAAAACCGTAGCTCGATCACTGCACTGTTTTAACTGGACTCCCATTGTTTAATCTCGACAGTATGGTGTCTGAACATTTTACTAAAACGTTTTACTAGGTTTGAATTGACGCTAAAAACTCATTCCGGCAAATTTCATCTACATTTCCGAGGAAAACACGGAAGAACTGATTTTTTAAAGAAATTAAAGACCAAAATGAACATTTTACTCGAATCTTTCAAACTTTATACAAAATAACGCATTCATTTCCTTGCGACAAAAACATAAGCCCGATGCGAGGCTCGAACTCGCGACCCCGAGATTAAGAGTCTCGTGCTCTAACCAACTGAGCTAATCGGGCACATGTTCGAATCCTCTTTGAACATACTCAAAATGTTATCAATCGAACAACCCGCCCGATTACAAAATGCAACACAACCTGAAAGGACATTGTCTGTCTATTTTTCTTTTTATGCTGTTTTTTACAATTTTGGTCAAAGACCTACTATTACTGTTACGATATCAACTTTTTTCTAGTTTCCAGTGCTTTTTCCTAGTTTTTGAATTTCTTTAACATTTTTTGACGATGTTCGCAGTGGCACTTTTGCAGTCAATGGTTTGGATTTTTGTGAATTTTTCCGGAAAAATGCTCTAAGCTTTTTAGATTCTCCATCAATACTTCCACCAGATGTTTCGATTAGGAATGAACATTAGATCGTGTTTGACCTCGGCTGTCTATAAAAAGGTGAGTTTTTAATCTCCTTTGAAAAAATTTCTTTTCATTCTTTGATATTGGTTTATTAATTGTTTGACATTACGTTTTGTCTAGAAAAAAGTTTCTTTTTGGCCGAGCAAATGAAGTACAAAGATGAGAGACTGAAGATCATGTCGGAGATGTTAAACGGTATCAAAGTGCTGAAGTTGTATGCTTGGGAGGAGAATTTGCAGAAAACTAAGAAAATTATATAAATTCAGGTTTTATCCAGAAATTGCAATATTTGCAAAAATTCATGACTCTGTACCAGTTATATACTGGTTATATAGAGAGAGGGGTCTGTAAATATTCTCTGTCTGGAAATCTGCCCGGAAAATTTTGAACTTTCGCAAAAACTAAGGAAAACTAGCCGAGATTTTGTGCTCTTATTATAGAAAGTCGCTGATTCCGGATTTAAGATCAGTTTAGGGACAGTGCCATTTTCTGAATTTATGCCTATTTCTATTGCATTCCTCAAGGTATAGATTTCAATTCCCGATATGTTAAATCTGATATTAATGGGACTGTCAAATTTTTCTCCAGCTCCCGCCGCATTTTTCAAATTTGCCCAAAAATACTCCTTATTAGCCAGATTGCCGGAATCATATTTCCGGAATAATGAAAATTTATAAATATTCGTTTAGTTTCGAGAAATATTTACATTTTTTTTTCAAAAATTCTTTGTGCAAAACAGAACATTCATTTCTTTGGGACAAAAACATAAGCCCGATGCGAGGCTCGAACTCGCGACCCCGAGATTAAGAGTCTCGTGCTCTAACCAACTGAGCTAATCGGGCACATATTCTAACAGCCACTGAACCTGCCCAAAATTTAATTGTAGGAAGTAGTGATATTGCTGAATTTTGCAACTATTTTGAGTTTTTGAGCTGTTTTCACTATCTTGGTCACACGTCTGATATTAGTGCATCTATGTTAAATTTTTGCCTAGTTCCCAATACTTTTTTCGGGGGAAGGGGCGGGTTATCAAGGGTTCGACTGTATGGCGAACATACGTTTCGGCACTCTTTCGTCACAGCAAAATTTAGAGCCAAAAAGGAAGTGTTTTTGTAAAAAAATTGTTCTTTTTCGAGATTCTTGAATCATGATTCTTGACTCATAAACAATGTCTGAGCCTTTATAAAAGTCGTTTTCACATACGCCTCCGAACGTGCTCCGGATACGTCTTCGAACAATCTACCTACGTATTCTCGAATGCGGAGGTGTTGTATCATTGGTTATTACTAGGGTGAGGATTCTTAGGTATATACCTAAAAAATCCTAAAATTCCTAAAAAATCCTATTTTGGCCTTTTTTCGGAAATTTTAGTATATACCTATTTTGCATAAAATGGTCATTTTATGATCACAAAACCGCCATTTTATCGGATTTTTGCAAAATTTTCACAAAAAATTGGCAGTTTTTTCCAATTTTTGTGGAAATTTTTTTATTTTTGAGACATTTTGTGAAAATTTTTACTTTTTGGTAGTTTTTGTGCAACATAAAAAATGATTCATTTGAATCCAAATTTTAGCGCCCAAAGTCAAAATGCGCCAAATTCGGAAATTTGAACCGGAATATTCGAAAAATTTCGCCAATTAACCCTTCATTGCCGGAGCCATAGACAAAAGGCAGAATGTCTGCGTTACCATTAGCTTTCCTTTTGGTGAGCTGTCTTTATCAAAATCATGATGTCTGCGATTGTTTATATCTCTTTTCTATGTGACCTATTTACAGACACACTCTTTGTATGAATAATGAACACTCATTCGTTCTTTCTTTTTGTGAAGTCTTTAGCAAATCAAAAACGTATCCGATCGGATACACTCGGCAATGAAGGGTTAAAGTGAACATGGGTAAAAATGAGCTAAAAATGCTTAAAAATGTGTAACTTTTTGATAGTTATGCTAAAAAAATACTTTTTATATTATATTTTTTCTATTTTTAGCTAAAATTTATAAAAATGCATGATCCTAAAACCCCATTTTATGATCCTAAAATGCCCTTTTTATGATCCTTTTTAGGATCCTAAAATGCGATTTTATGATCCTAAAAGTCCTCACCCTACTTATTACCAATGTTTGCTTTGTTATCACACTTGTTGCCAATGAAATCCTTAATTTTACGTCCTTTGACATTTATTTCAATCAAACAATTTTGCCATTGATCTTAGCTTCATTTTTAAAGGTACAAAGAATGTTAGGAGTGGGAAAATTAGACATCAAGGTAACATTTTTGATCACAACTCAGCTCAAGCATATGCTCAAGGCTGATATCATGTCTAAAATCGAAGTAAGACTTTAAGCGAACAACTAAGGTTTGGCTTAGGCGTAAGCTTTTATCTGGTTTTACTGCTGACTTTTTGATCTCGTTTTAGGCCCAAGCTATAGTCTGAATCATTACTTGAGGCTTGAGCTGACTTATGATCAAGAATGCACTCTACTCTTAAGGCCTGTTCACAATAGCGAGACCGAGACCGAGACCGACGGACCGACCGATGTGTTCACAATAGCGACCGAGACCGAGACCGAGTCCGAGACCGAGACCGAGACCGAGACCGACGTGTTCACAATCAACGCGACCGAGACCGAGACCGATACCGAGTCCGAGACCGAGACCGAGACCGATGAAAATTGACCTTCGCCAAAAAATCGCATTTTTCTATAAATTCTTTCAGATATGGCTATAGTGCGACCAATACAAAACTTGTAGGGGAGACCCTTACGGTTCTTATAGAAAAGACCATTTTGCTGAATATCAACAATTGAATGTCGAGAGTGCGGATGTGAAAAAAATGCTGATTTTTTTCACAAAAATTCAAATCCATTTGAAATCATTTTACACGCGTCGGTACTCCGGTATTTTTTTGACGCGATCCGACCAAACGGTTTTTTGCATATGGTCGCACATGTCCTGGGCTCCATTTTATGAAATAACATCGCAGTCGTCGAGTTTTTGAAAAATGTCGAGAATTTCGATTTTCAATTTGCCAATTTCGTCGGTCTCGGTGTCGGTCTCGCCCATTTTCAGCTATTTCCAAATTGAGAGGAAATATGTGGTGGAAAAGTGGCAAAGACTGCTATTAGGGTTATCGGCCACGGGGAATTCAGATTTTCTGTCAGATTTGACACCAACTTTGAATTTTTGGCGCTTTTTGGCATTATGCCCAAATATGGTCATTTTTCGGGATTTTTGCCAAAATCGAAGAAGTCTCCGCACAAAATATGCTTCTAGGGGTAATTTTTTGTCCTGAATCCGAATATGACATTATATTTTAACAAATTATCACACTTTTGGCGTTTTCTTGGCATTCTGCCCAAATGCAGAAAACGCACATATTTACCCTATTATTTGACCATAATTCCAGATTTTATATCTAAGGATCCTGTCAGCCGTTTTTCATGAGTAATAGCTCATTTGAAAGCCCGTGAGCTACAGAAACGAGAAAATTTTATATTTTAATTATTTAAAATTTGAATTCGCGCCAAATCTTAAAAATGGTTTTTTATGGGTTTTGATCAGGAAAAATATATTGTTTCATGATTTATATTGTAAATATCGGTCATTTAGAATATTTCTGCTTTTATAATTACGAATTCGCTTTTATGCTATAAGCATTTGGTCATTTTTGATATTTTCGGCCAAAAAGCCGATATTTTGGTATTTGACCACATAAAGAGGTGAGAATTTGTCAGGAAACTTTGCCGATTTCACCAATATAGGGGTTTTTCGATGCGGGGAATCCGAATTTGACGTCAGATTTTAGTTGGTCCCGCCACGAAAATAGGGAAAACTACTATTTACTTCAAAAAATGGCCTTTTTTGGTCAAAAATGGCCAAAAAATGCCCATTTTCTGGCGCGATATGAAGAAACTAATTGCAGATTCGGAATCAGCGCATCAAAATACCCCTAAAAACACAATTTGCGACAAATCTCAAAAATTTTGATTTTTTGCCATTTTCAGACCATAGGGGGGACCACATGGTTTTCCGAAAAAAATCGATTTTTTGAAAATGTGGAGGAGTATTACGCAAAATGTGTTTTTAGGGGTATTTCGATGCGCTGATTCCGAATCTGCAATTAGTTTCTTCATATCGCGTCAAAAATTGCCATTTTTGGGTCATTTTGGACCAAAAAAACCGGTATTTTTGAAGAAAATACCGGTTTTTCGTCTTTTCGTATCGGGACCAACTAAAATCTGACGCCAAATTCGGATTCCGCGCATCAAAAAACCCTATATATGTGAAAGCGGCAAAATTTCGGAAACACGATTTTCCTCAAACCAGCTTATATTCGCTTAATCCCACACAAAATCAGCTCAAAACCACACAAAACCGGCTCAAATTCATCTTAACCAGCTAAAAACCACTTAATCCGGCTCAAATCCAGCTTATTCCGGCTAAAATCCATCTTAATCCGGCATAAAGTCTGCTCAAATCCACCTTAATCGAGGCCGAATCCACATATTCCCACTCAACTGCTCATCAAACTTACTTAATATCAATCACATCCAGCTTATTCAAACTTAATCCTACTCAAACTCAGATCAAATTCGCTTAATCCAGCACAAAACCAGCTCAAAACCACTTAATCCGGATCAAATCGACTTAATCCCGCTGAAAACCAGCTAAATTCTGCTTATTCCCACTCAAAATCAGCTAATATCCGCTTAATTCCAGTGAAAACCAGCTCAAATCCGCTTTATCTCGCTGAAAACCAGCTCAAATCCACTTAATCCCACTGAAAACCAGCTCAAATCCACTTAATCCCGCTGAAAACCAGCTCAAATCTGCTTAATCCCACTGAAAACCAGCTCAAATCCACTTAATCCCGCTGAAAACCAGCTCAAATCTGCTTAATCCCACTTAAAACCTGCCCAAACCCGCTAAATCCCACTCAAAACCAGCTCAAATCCGCTTAATTCCAGTGAAAACCAGCTGAATCCGTCATAATCTCGCTTAAAAACGGCTCAAATCCGCTTAATCCCACTCAAAATTAGCTCAAATCCGCTTTATCTCACTCAGTTTCTCATGAAATCCAGTTAATATGAATCAGGTGCAGCTCAATTCAGCATCAAACCATCTTAATCTGCTTCTAAATCTCATCAAATCGACGTAATATGAATAAAATATAGCTTAATCCACCTTAATCCCCTCGAAACTAGCTCAAATCTATCATAATCTCGCTTAAAAACAGCTCAAATCCGCTTATTCCCGCTGAGAACCAGCTCAAATCGATCTCAATCCAGTCGAAACACCTTAATCCAGCACAAAATCAGCTCAAAACCGCGTAATCCGGCTTAAATCCATCTTAATCTCGCTTAAAAACAGCTCAAATCCGCTTAATCTCACTCAACTTCTCATAAAATCCACTTAATATGAATCCTTGCAGCTCAATCCAGCTCAAAACCATCTTAATCCAGCTCAAAGTCATCTTAATCTGCTTCTAAATTTCATCAAATCGACGTAATATGAATAAAATATAGCTAAATCCACTCAAAAATCAAGCTCAAATCCGCTTAATTCGGGCCTCAAAAAAAAATTGAGTTTTTAGCACAGTATGATTCTAGAGCATTCCTAGAAAAAAATTTACTCACACAAAAAATTCTGAAAAATTTTTGACTTATGTAGCAACATCTCGGTATCGGTCTCCCGGTAATCGGTAGGAGCTATTTCACCTGAGAAAGCCGGGCAAAAAAATGCCATATTTTGTTATAAAAAATTGCCATATTTTGTTTTTTATACGCTATAGAGCATTCTAAAACATTCTAGAATACATTTTCAGACATTAGTACAAAAAAATTTGAAAAAATGTACAAAAATTTGAAAAAGTTGATTGTGAACACGTCGGTCTCGGTCTCGGTCGCGCCGTCGGTCTCGGTCTCGGTCGTTGATTGTGAACACGTCGGTCCGTCGGTCTCGGTCTCGGTCTCGGTCTCGGACTCGGTCTCGGTCTCGGTCTCGCTATTGTGAACACCGGGTTAATCTTCCAACTCCTAATTTTTCCACAATCTTTTCAAGCCCTCAAAGCATTGTTTCAACTTTTTCTGCTCCGGATACGCCTCCGAACAACCTCATTACTGCTCCGCTCTCAAGCCGAGAGACGGAGGTGTTGTGACATTGTTTATTGTCACTGTTTGCTTTATGATATTTGATTGCAATAAACTAATTTTGTTTCATTTTGACATTAATTTCAGTCAACAATTTTACAATTGCTCTCGCTTTAGTTTTTTTAAATTATGAAATACTGGAAGAACCAATTCCCGATCCAAATCTACTCAGTTATTCCATTTCAGACCAAAGTTTGTCCTACCTTTTCGCCCAACCGCAAAACCAATATTTCAGTTTGAATTCCTCCGTGCATTTTAATATTTGGCGTTGTGATCATCGGTTGGTGTGATCTAACTTCCTCCAATGAAGTAATGTGCTGCTGCAGCTGAGAGAAGAAAGGAAATTCAAATGCCTGTGTGCTGCTGCTGCCGCCCTGCCAAAACAACATTGTTCGTCCCATCTCCTGTCCTATACTTCCATTAATTATAATTCATCTATCATCATAAATTGTACTGTTTTGACTTCTATAATTATAGCTTGGACTTTTATTATTTCTGCTAGTAATATTCTCGTGTGAGATGCCTTGTTAGCGATGGAATTTCTAAAACCGCTCACTGCAGAGTATGTTTTTGAGTTTAGTCTTGAGTCGGGTCTGTTGACTTTCGTTTGGTCTTGAGAAAATCCTTCTTTAGAAAAATAGTTTTGACTTGAGTCTGTTGTATGGCTGAGAATTTAGCAAATCGAAATTCGAGAGTGGCATTTTAACCATTTATACTCAAGCTTAACTATAATTTTTCAGAATGCTAGACCTCTGCTTAACCCTGGATCCGGGATTCGCCGACTTGGAAAACCTCTCGTTCCTGGAATCAAGTGGAGAGTTTGTCTATTTGCTGGGAGTCTGCTTTTGCTCAAATGGTAAGTTGAAACAATTAATTAATGCTTGTATATGGAAAGATGATTTGAAATCAAATTGGCGTGTTTTACTTTAAAATTTTTGGTGATGTTTCCGATATATTCAAAATGTTTCCGACATTCTTGATTACATTTTGCTATATAACATACCTACGCGAATCACCAAAATTTTCTAAGAAAAACAGACAAAAAGTCAATTCCAACACTAATATTTTTGTGACTTTTTAATGACTGTTTTTACAATTGTTATTTTAGATTTAAAAGGAATTCGCGCATTCTCATCTTCAAGGCTATGGTTCACTTACCGAAAGAACTTCCCTGCCATTGGTAAGCCTTTCGTAAACATTTTCTCCTCGAACTATCAATAATTGCCCTTTACAGGAGGCACCGGCCCCACAAGTGACCGGGGATGGGGCTGTATGCTCCGTTGTGGCCAAATGCTCCTAGCCCAAGCTCTCTCAATCGTCCACCTGGGCAGAAATTGGCAGTGGCAGCTCAAGAGTCAAGACCCAAACTACCGGCGCCTCTTAGCAATGTTCCAAGACAAAAGGACTTCGCTCTTCTCTATACACCAAATAGGTAAGTTTTTGCGCTATTATTCGTTTTGCAATAATGAAATGGTTTTAGCTCAAATGGGAGTCTCAGAAGGAAAACCGCTTGGCCAATGGCTTGGACCGAACACTATTGCTCAGGTGCTGAAGAAGCTTGTCGTATATGATGACTGGTGAGTATTGCCAAGATTAGCTATCAGGAAATATTGCGTCTATAGTTTGACCCCTTATAGTAAATTTTTGATAGCTAATTCAGTAAAGGAGCGATTACTATGGTGAAATTATGATGATACATGGATTTATTTTGTCTTTTGAACAGTGTTTATTATGTTGCTAATAAATCTTGTTACTGTTTTATGTCAACTTTCTGTCGTTTTCAATCCCTTTTCAAACTTCTTGAACTCGTATCAAATAATTCCATCTAGCTTTTGCAACGTTAACCAAGTAAAATAATGAAAGCGTGTTTAAATGGAAACTTTAGATGAGTTCAGCTTTTTATGTGAACTTATTATGAGTTTTATCACAAATTAAAAAGTACTAGCTAACACTAATTTACTAGTAGTTTTAAATTTGCGAATTCATAACAAAAGTTTCCATTTCATCAATATTTCACCGTTTTACCTCGAAAACGCTGATATCAAATTTATAACTAGCGTAGTGAACCCTGCTCCAAAATGGTAAAATAAATCCATCTTCATCAGTAATACTATTATCGCCTCTTAAATCATCTCACATAAAAGTTATCAAAAAATAGTAAAATGTTCTGGAAGGTTCCACAATAGTCTTATGAAAAAATATTATGTAGAAAGACTTTCCGGAATATCCCAAAATATTTTTAGCATTTTGTGAGACAATTGACAAAATCCTTTATCACCATAACCGTTTTAAAGGGATAGCTAAATTAGAAAATAACAAAAGTTTGCTTGATAAATGAGGACTTTCTATTTGAGCTATTTAAAAATTTCCCGGAACATTCTAGCAAGCTGTGGAATTTATTATCTGGAAGAGTTGACTGAAATAGTTGTCAAATATTTACTGTGTGATGGGAAAGCGATAGAAATGGCTCTGTTTTTAAATTTTGGCTTGGTAAGAAAATTGAGCGAAAACTTATAAAAGTATGGATCTAGAAGCTCTTTGAAAGAAGGTCTTAGAAAAAAATTCTTCAATATATTTTCAGCACAGGGAAAAAGTGTTTATTTTGTCTTTCAATTTCTGACCAGACGTATATCATAAAGCGCAACAAGAGCACATTTTACCAAAAATATTCTTTTTGCAAAAATTTCATAAAATTTTAATGGAATCGTATATTTATAACTTTTGATTACAGGTTCGACATGGGAATTTCAATTCACATTTTAAAATATTTTATATGTTTTACCTAAACCATTTTTATAAAACTATATCTAAGTACGCATAAAACGAACCTTTCTCAAAATGTGCTACGAGCAATTTAGACAAAAAAATTAAATTTTGAAACATTAATTCTCATAAAACTTTCTTAACGAGTATTTTTAACGTTCCAAATTTCAGGTCCCAACTAGCGGTCCATGTGGCAATGGACAACATTCTTATTTCGGATGACGTGAGGATAATGGCCGCTCAAGACGACCTGAACTTCGCCTCTATGAAGGTTTTCCAATATTTTAGACTGGTCTTACTCAATCTTTACATGAATTCTTTAGAGTAGCAATGGATCGGAAACCGACGAGTCTCAAATGCAAATACAGCGACGTGATTGGAAGCGGCCACTACTCGTAATTGTGCCATTGCGACTGGGTCTCACTGCGATTAACAAATGCTATCTACCCGCGATAAAGGTGAGTAAAATAGTTTGTTTCTTTGCTATCAGAGGAATTCTACTTTTTATTGGCTGTTTCATAGTGAAAAATAAGTATTGAATATTTTTATTTGTATGTCAGTTCCACACATTTTTCGCTTTACTCTGACGGTATCACTAAACTGGTTCACTTTTGCCTAACATGCAATAATTCTATTTTCTTTAACTATAAAGTATATATTTATCCTATTGCAAGCATGACAACGGACCGACCTTTTGCCCGGTTCGGTCCGGTCTCTAAAAGGTCAAAATTTTTCTCGGCGCTACCTTCAGTAGCGCCGAGATTTTTTCACAATTTTTTTGTAAAGGTGTTTTTAGGGTATTTCGATGCGCTGATTACGAATCTGCAATTATTTTTTCCGTATCGCATCTAGAATTTTAATTTTTGGTCTAAAATTTTGGCCAAAATTTCGAGAAAATTGGTCAATATTTTGTGAAATTTTGGCCAAAATTTGCATTTTTCACCATTTCACCAATTGCAGATTTGTGATTAGTGCATCGAAGTAACCCCAAAAACACTTAGACGCGGAAAATATTTACGACTTAAAAATGGCCGAAACCGAGACCGAGTTTTATAAGAGAAAAAAAAACATACAAACAGCAAAAAAGCGCCGCAGGCGAATATTTTGGAAAAACAGAAACGTACAATAGAAAATGGAAGGAAAAATAGCGCCGCAGGCAAAATTTTTTATAAAAACTGAATTGTTTGCCAAAAACTTACATTGAAAATTTTTAATATTTCAAAATTTTCAAAATTTTTTGCCGCCGAAGGCATTCTTAGGGGTGCTTGTTAAGTTTTGGTCGGACCGGCCACCCCCCGATCCGGTCCGGTCCGGTTGTCATGCTTGTCCTATTGTATATAGATAACTATAATTAGGAAACTATTGTAAGTTAGACAGAATATAGAAACAGTGAATAAAATGTTTACAAAAAATAAAATTTGTACAAAAAATCAATAGGGGGATCCTATTGATATTTTGGGGCCCGGACTTCCATAGAAGCGCCCTTGGACGCGAAAATTAAAAGCGAACAAATTCAGGATCTACAGTCAGAGAAAAGCGAAAATAGTGTTGAAATGACATGCATGTGAAAATAACAATATTCTTATTTACATTCCAACTTATTCTTATTAGTATCTTTTTCACAATCTTAGGTACCCAAATTAGGAACGTATGTAAACTTTTTCATACTTATATTATATTTGTAGGAGTTCTTCAAATTACCACAGTGCGCAGGTAAATAATTAGTTAGTGTAATTGCTTAGCGTTACATACATTTCGAGAAAGTGAGCACTTATTCTAAAACGGGAATAAGTACAAATGTTTCTTAGGCAAATTCCCTTAAAATTTTTATATCTAAAAACCGGATTAAAAATTTTCAAGAGCAAAAAAATTTGTACTCTTAAATTTTTGTTAAAATCATTGTTATCTTGTTTATGATTGAAACTTAATATCAAAAACCGGTTTTTGCTTCATTTTATCATTTAGGAATCTTATTTAAGGAAGCTTTTATTTAAAAATAATATTCGTTCTGAATTCAGGTATTCTTGGAGGACGTCCAAATCACGCCGTGTACTTCTATGGATGTGCCGGAGACAAGGTAAGTTTCTTTGTATTTTTTCCTTTTAAGTCCCTCCATTCAATTTTAGCTAATATACCTGGATCCGCATACATGCCAAGAAGTGGTGGAACTGAGAAACACTTCATCCAAATACCCAGAACCGTTCTCCGCGACTTCGCCAACTTCAGACCCAGAGCAGATGGAGTTTGTGTCCCATGTGGAAAAACCGGTCGACTTCGAAAAGATCGAGCAAGCGCGCAGTCAAGAAAAGTCGAGTTCAAACACGGGTTTTTCGGTGCCTCCGGGTACTCCGAACATTTCTTGCTCCACCACAACAGACAACATGTCCGCTGAGGAGGCCGAAATGAACTCTTCCAATGGTAATTTTTGTAAAATTTTTATTACAAGTAAATAGTAAATGTTACTTGTAACACTAGCTTGGCTTGTCCTCCTCCATAGTAAGTTTATGGGCTCTATATTCTCAGCATATTCATATTGTTGAGAACTTATTATATTAGATTTGGAGGATAGTATCTATTCCATAGGACCACCCAGCGGCTTCGCCGCATGGCGGCGCCCATTGTCATCCAGGATTTTCCGGAAGCCATAAATCCCGGCAGAATCGATCTTTGTCGGCGAGACCGGTACCAATCGTCTTGTCTCGCCGAGACGAAGCGATTGACGTATCACACGCCCGGATCCGAGCGGCGACTGAAAAGTTGCCCTTTTACGTGACACACGGATGTCACGTTTTCACGTATGTCACACACAAATCTGACATTGATACCCCCCCTAAAATCATGGGTTTTTTTTTGGGGGGGGGGTACTCGCGAGTTTGGGGTCCGGAACCCCCAAAAAGCGGGTTATTCTGTTCGTGGGTCAGCTTCACCAAGCGAATTAGAGGGACCCGATATCCAAAAAATTTGAGCCCGCCCATATAAGAATTTCTTCACCGGCGAAAATATCATTTCGGTTAAAATTTCGTTATCGTTCAATCTCCTCCAAAAATTTGCTCATCGATTCCCGCGCGCATCAAACTCTATAGCCTAAATAAAACCTGTTATATGTATCTATTTATATATATTCTCAACCTTGTCCATAGTTTCAATTGGCTCAATTTCTAATTTTTTATGAGTAATGTAGCGTGTTATATATCTCAAAATCCTCCCCAGATCACGGATAACATTTCGGTGTATATCGCTTCTATGCCACATCAATGAATCACCAAAAATTACAACAATAGAAATTGCGCTTATTTAAACTATGGACAAGGCTGAAAATATCGCTAATAGTGGCATCACCGTTTTATTTTTACTTTTCCAACCCACCTAAATCTTCTGATAAGTGTTGAAGTGCAAACGGATACTTTCAATTTCAGGCGGCGACCAACTCCTGGATGTGGAGTCAACCTGTTCTTCCTCAGCCGGTGTGCTGTTGTCTTTCTCCAACTCATCCTCAATGCACACTTCCAACCGAAATTCTCCAAACTCCTTTGCGATATCGGAAGCTGCATCCATGAACGACGAATGCACTATGGATTCGCTGGATACAATTTGCCCAATGACCGCTTCGACCACCACCGCTATGAACGAAGATGATAGGTGGCAAAAAGAGAAAAACGGACTGAGTGAGATAAGGGAAGAAAAAGACGATACGGATATGGAGAACCTGGAAGGACCTCAGAAAGAAGAGCAAACGGCAGGTGAAACACAACAGGTAATTTTTTTGGTTTTTGTTTGGTTCTTAGGCTTTTGCAGAAAAGTTTACCCAATTTTGTGTCATAATTGGTTCATTAGAAACAATGTTATGAAAAAACTGAAAATATTTTATATTATTAAATATATATTAATATATACTAGACAGGATATCTTGTGTTCGAAGATATAATTTAATTTTTGCAGTAACAAATAATAGAAGAAAAATTTGCTAGAAAATTTTAACACGTAAACACCATATAATTGGCCAGAAACCGGTTTGTTAGAAAATTATGATCATTAGCGTTATTATTACAAAGATATATTTAATAATATTTTCTATTATTAAATTTTTACTCTGCAATTTTAGGCTTTCCATCCTCTAAGCGAAGCTCAAGAAAACCAAAATGAGTTATGCAGCCATCAAGGGAGCTTGGATCAGACCCAAAGCCCTTGTACTTCGTTTGTCGCGTGCGGGTCAACTGACGTGGAGAGGAGCAAACAGGAAGGACCGCAGTCGGAAAACGCACGCCCAGACACGGCGTGCTCTTCCACTGACCAGCCGAGCACCGAGGATTTATTCGATGACTCGACTTATCACTGCCCTTATCTGCTCAATATGGCCTTCACTTCGCTAGACCCTTCATTGGCGCTGGCGTTTGTTTGTGTCTGTGAGGAGGACTACAGTGACTTGGTCGAGAGACTGAAGGTTAGTGTCCTTTTTTATAGGGAAAAGAAATAAAGTGGATTTCTGTTTTTGGGCATAACTGAGTTCAGACTTAAGACTAAACTCAGATTAATGGTTAAAAATTTCTTAGTGACCATAACTATTGATTATATAAAAAATTGGTATAAAAGGAATATTTTTGACTAATATCTAGCATCGTTTTTTCAAAATGTTGAAAAATATGGCATTTTGCCCCTAGAAATTGCGCTATAGATCACTATTCAAAAAACTAATAGCACAATGATCAAACGTTCCCGTTGTGTCCGAAACATCTCAAGTTTCCCCTAAACTTTCGCACTTTTCAGACATCTGTATTGAACGCGTCTTCGCCTCCGCTATTCGAAATCTTGGACAAACGACCCAAAGGTTGGCCAAAGTTTGTGCCTTATGCAGGACATGATGATTCATTCAAAATTAATGGTAATTTTGTAAAATATATTTGAGTACACTATTTTTATAGTATTTCAAAATTATGGCGACATAATATCTAACTATGGATTTTTCTTTTTTACCCGTAAGCTAGTTAAAAATAGTGAAAAGCTTAAATTCAGATTTGCGTAATATGCGTATAAATTCCATAATAAAAAATACTTAATTTTCTCGAGGATTCTACTCAAATTCTGGAAAGTTCCAAATTCGAAAGTTCTGTTTTCCAAAAGACGTGAAAAATCTGGAAAAGTACCCATAATTCGGAAAAATGTGCCTATATGAAAAATTTTTCGAATCATAAGTTTTATAAAGCCTGTAATTTATTACAACTTTTCTCAATTCCTAAAGTTTGTTTTACAAAATTTTTTATTTTCAAAATCTGACCATTTGTAAAATTTTCGTGAAATCGTTTGAAACTTGTGTTTCATCTTTTGCAGAAACAATTTTCAGAATACGACGACTTCGGTGACCCTCAGTTTGACAGCGACGACAACTTCGAGATCCTAGAATAGAATAGAAACGCATCCAAATATCTCTATAATAACTGATTGATAAATTTGATGATTTTTATTATATGCATTGTATATATTTCCCTTTTTTGCTTGAGATTCAGTACAATATAGACACAGATATAAATGATTAAATATGATTTGATTTGATTTTTCCGTAACTCGCTCATACCATTATTCTGATTGACCTGCGCTATTATTAATCTACTAGTTCTATATTCAAAGTCGAGGCCACAACAAATACAGGATCAAACTAAGCATCTACGGGTCAAAGTCTATTGCTCAATGCCGGGTAGCGACTCAAAACCATCAGGTGAATCGTGAATTTTATTTTAAAGGATCCAAAGTCAACTTAGCCGATAGATATCGGTTCGGGATGAAATCCGTATTTCGATATTAGAAAGTATTTAGTTTATAACTTCCGAAGTTAGAATTCTAAATTGGGCTATTCATTTTTCGTATATGACCTGAAAACCCCCGAAGGTTCATCAGCAGATATACAGGATTTCGTAGAATTTCATATATTTAAGCAGTGCGTGCACTAGCTGGGCAATCTCCGTTGGGATATGTTTAATAAGGTAATGACTTGGGCCAATCGCTAATCCTGAAAATATATCAATATAATCCTACATAAATTCTACCATAGTTCTATCGGGAAATACATCCATAAAAAATTCTTTTGACTGGAAAAACTTTAATCTGAGTTTTTAGTAGAGTAAGGTTGTAGGTGAATTTTTCCTGAATATGTTTGTTGTATCCTTAATTTTTTGACACTAGTGCTAAGGTCTCGCTAAAATTTTTTACCAAATCGTACATGAGTGGCATCGATCAATTCTATAAAGAAATTTTTATAAGCCACTTTTATAGGACACAAAAAACAGTATTAAAATTCAAAAATTTCCTTTACTGAGCTGTTCTAGAACCGCGCCCTGGATCCAGGATTCTATTTTATTTTTCGTTATCCTAATTCAGTTTTCACATTTCAGGAAGTCAGCGAGATTCAAGCAGTTCCAGTTCATTTCCTCATGACTCAGGCAAAGGATCGTCAAACAGCCGCAATGGGGAAGATGACGACGAGATCGAAATCTTGTCTTCGACGCATAATACTCGAGACTCTCGGCGCCATTCGAGTGCCCCGATGAATCGTCATAGTGGAAGTCGTTCTCCACAGGAGCGCTTCTCAGCCCACCTGCCCCGTCGCATGGACTACGGGAACGGGCGCCAAAATTGGGAGCCGGCGAAAATCATATACATAAATGGATATATGCCTGTTTATAAGTGCGATGGTAAGCAAAATTCTTTTCTTGAGAATTTATTTAACTGGACATTCCAGTAGTAAATTGTCAACCTTCAAACATAATTTTTTTACATGTTGCGGAATATTCCAAGTCCACATTTAATAAAGATTTACCAAAAAAAGTTCTGGGAACAATTACAAGGGCCAAGCAATGGAAGTGCCCATTTTTATTAGTTTGATTCAAGATTACTTGAATATAAACTGGTAGGGCACTACGTAAAGATTTGGGTATTTCTGGGCCAGGATTTTCAAAATTGAAATACTGTAGGAACTTGAAAAATCAAATCAATATTCTTCGGATTTTCTTTAAAATTAATAAAAGCCCTAAAATCTGAAAGAATTTATTTTAGAAAACTACCTCAATTGGGCTACACCAAACAACGCACCTTTTGAGACTAAAGGCTTCTTCAAAGCGTCCAACAACAACAGCAAAGGCGGGTGTTCCTCCAGGAATGATCACAAGAAGTCCAGACGTGTGAGCTCAAGTTCGTCCTCAAGCTCTTCAGAATCCTCGACGTCCTCTTCGTCGACGTCGAGCTCGGAAAGCGAGAAGAAAGACCGTAAAGCAAAGCCGTCATCCTCGAAGAAGCGAAAATTTGGAACAAAATCGAAGCAGTCGAAATCGAAGAGTCGCGAAAGTTTGGATAACTGCATTGGTTCGAAGGGCTCTGCAGGTAGAAATGCAAAGAATTTTGCTAGGAAATTAAAAATTTCATGTTTCAAATCGTGGTTTTCGAATTTAAAATTGACCAAGAATTCATAGTAACTATAACGGCCCAAAAACATTAAAAGTTAAAAAATTTAGATATTGGGATAAATTCCATTCCCAAAATCGATTCAAGTTACGCTTTGTAATCGATTTTCAAATTCCAGGTTCCGGAAAACGCAAGAAATCGAAACACCGAGATTCGTCAAAGGAGAGTTCGGCCTCAAAAGATTCGTCAGTTTTGACCATTAGTTCTACCTCTTCACCTGAAAAGCGCAAAAAACCGAACAAGGAGTCCAAAAAGTGAGATTAAATAATGAAAATGCATTAGGCTGACCTATGTCAATGAGATATACTATTTTTACAAAGGCACGTTAATTTTGTTCATGATCCTTAACTGGCTAAACATTTCCTTTCATGCACTTCATTCATTGTCAGTCATGATCTGGCCACAAAATTTGAAATTTTGACTTAAGTTCTTGTGGACATATATTTTTAAATCCAGGGACAAGCACCGAAATGGTTCATCTGATTCGAGATCTTCGCGCAGCAAGAAAGATAAGGCCGACTCTTCAAGAAAACACAAGTACACTGTGCCGTTCAATGTGCCTGAAGCGGATAGCGACGGCGAGCGGGTTGACTGGGGCAAAAATTGGCGGATCCATGAAGTCTTCAACGGCTTTTTTCCGGATGACTCAAGGATAAGGGGTTCGGCGAGACCGCAAGAGACCAAGCCAGGTGGATATCCAGATCCGAAGAAATTTGTCAAAGGAGGAAAGTTCCGTAGATACGGGTCGAAAAACGGCAAGAACCAAGCCCACGCCGTGACTTCTTTAAAACCTCGTCAGCCTTATAAGTCCTACCTTAGCGACGAATACGGGTACAGGTGAGTAAATTTTGCAACTTTTTGTTCAAAATACACTACATTTTTAATGGTGAAGTGACAAGACAAAAAAGTAGAACTTTTTAGTAAAAGTGATTCCAAATTTATTTTCACGGTAATATTTTCCGGGCATAACTAAGCTCAAGCTTAATTCTAAGCCACTAGTAAGAAGTATTTTTTACGCTTCACTTAAAATTAGATTTAGGTTGGCTGAACAATTCCCTATGGGGCGTTGCCCTTTTCCCGAGATTTAGCTATAGCTACTAGGGTTAATTTTAGATCAAAAATTCCATAGGACCACCCACCGGCTTCGCCGCATGGCGGCGCACATGGTCATCCAGGATTTTCCGGATTTCCGGGAGCCATAAATCCCGGCAGAATCGATCTTTGTCGGCGAGACCGGTACCAATCGTCTTGTCTCGCCGAGAGGAAGCGATTGACATATCACACGCCCGGATCCGAGCGCCGACTGGAAAGTTGCCCTTTTACGTGACCCACGTGACACACGGATGTCACGTTTTCACGTATGTCACACCCAAATCTGACATTGATAACCCCTAAAATCATGGGTTTTGGGGGTACTCGCGAGTTTGGGGTCCGGGACCCCCAAAAAGTGGGAGATTCTATTGAGGGGAATTTTCAGCGTAAAAGAATGTGGCTTTGGCTCAAGTAACCTCAGGAATCTCAAGCTTCTCACTTTTCAGGAATCTCCCGAGTTCTTCAAGTGCTTACCTTCCGGCTCCTGGTCACATGCAGTATTACGTTTCTCAGGCTCTAATGCACTTGCCAACTTATCACCTGCCGGGACATGGCTATTCTGGTAACAGCTCGAGGCCGTACTCTCGATCGTACTCTCGCTCCGGGAGCAGTCATCGCAAACCGTGATCATTCATCTGATGTTTTATTAATGATCTTTGCTTTTTTAGAAATGACTGTTTGAGTTGCGTCTGATGATTATTCCATATTCTTGAGCTTTTTTCAATGTAATGTTCAAACGCATATCTTTCATGGGATGTATACTTTCATTGTTCATCATTTAACCTCAAGCTGCCTTAAAGTTCAAGCTGCCTTAAATTAACAAGAAATTACTATTAGAGTTTAAAATAAAATAAAATGCACTTTGCTCAAAATTGTTTATGAACCAGATCATATATTTTATCTCTTGGAGACCCACTCAATGTTAGTGATTTAAAAATTTTATTGTATGTAATTGTATAAAATTTTTCTGTAGTAAATTTCCTGCCTAAAATTTTTATACGAATGCCCGCAAATGCAGTTCTATTGAAAAAAGTGCAATGATGAATAAAATTTCTCTATTCGTGAGCTTGCGTTGTTCAATATACGCCACTTTGTTACTGTGTATATTATAGAAAACTGAGAGGATGGAGGTATAATGCCCAATTTGGAGTTTTCTATGTGGCCCTGAAGCATTGTCAATTTGCTTAGTTTATGCCGTATTGTTATATTGTGTATGCCAATGTTTCCTTATTGTAACTTTTATTCAAAGCAACAAATATGTTTCAGCTATTCAAAATTCTAACAAATACATTCTTGACAAATAATATTACTATCTACTAAATTATGTACGAAACAAATAATATCCTCTATCACTTCAATATGCTTCTTCTCTTGTTTAGCCTCCGAATCGAGTGAAAATTCCGTCGTCTCTGAAAATGCAACAAATTGTTATATATTTGATCATCTTGATTAGTTTTTGATTGATGTAATATCTTATAGAAATTTGGTGGAAAAAGTTTAAATATTTAGTTACCAAATTCTTTTATTTTTCTGAAATTTTTTTACTTTTTAAGCCTTTAATGTTAACGAAAAATAACTGTCAATGCACTTACGGATCTATGGTTTGTGACGAGTCTGGAGTGTTTGACTGCCGTCTATGTCTTTTCTCTTCCAGAACATCTATCACGTTCCTCTCGAATCGCGCTCTTGATGGTATTCCATTTATCACGTGTTTTCCACTTCTCGAATTCTAAAACGCGGATGTACTTTGGCCAAATATTTTCACAAAGCTCAAACCAAAGTTTAAAATTACTATAGTACCACAAACTCTCAAGTCGAATGATGAATTGTCCTTTCAATTTTCTCTGTTATTTGTGTTAGAGTTTACGGTATTTCGCAGCAATAATTTTGCCTTCCGAAATGTTAGCTTTATTGTAAATTATTGTTTATTTGAAATTTTTCAGAATAAATGCTTTAAAAATTTACTGGTTTATCTGTCTTGGATCTTGAGTTCATTGGCCGGAAAGGTGCAGCAAGTGATGTAATGAGCAGGTAGCTGAGTAGCACTGAAAAACAAAAGTATAGAATTTAAACCACATAATAATTCCATAATCAGTTTTTTGTCACCAGTGGGAAGTCAACTTAGGTTTATTATCACCATTAGACTGGATCTTAGGCTTAAGTTTGTGTCTAATATAAGGAAAGATTTGATCGAAGGCTTGGATTTCAGTGCCCCAAAATTATCTTGACATTGAATCGCACCTTCTTTAGGGGGCGGGGTACTATTCTTTATCTTTACTACAATTTTTTACGCAAAAAAGGTTTTTGCTTGACTTTTTTGGTGAAAAACCCTAAATCTTGGGCTATCCACCTGGGTAGCCGGTGCGCTCGAACGGAATTCAGCGCCTCCCGAATAACTGGTCTTCGCGGGGCCAGGTCAACTCCCACCGCGACAACTCCCACCTCATACTAGAGAAAGTGAGCAGCATGCGAAAGTGACCACGAAATAGCGTGTATCTCTCTAACCGTCTGCCGTCCCTGAGCCCTATTCACTAGCACTGCAGAGTTTTAATAAGAGTCTGGAGGGAAAGGTGGGAGATGTCGCGGTGGGAGTTTGGGGGTGGGAGTTGTCTGGGTGCCGGTCTTGGCTATGAATGAAATGAAACTTAAGAGGTCAAGAGGAGTTGGCATTTGGCCTTAGACTTTTTAAACATTGGCATACAAGTGCATGCTTAAGTCTTCACAGGTGCAGTTTTGAACATTCGCTTTCAGGCCAATTTGTGCTTTAGCGTCTCCTTTTATAGGCAGGGGCACGGACCGCCCAGGTAGGTGGGACGGACTAACCGATTAGGCCACTATAAGGTCATTGCAGCTCACTAGGATCTTAAGATCTATCTAAAGCATGTGGTGTAAAGTGGACTTTTTGAAAGTCACATTCAACAAGGGAAAAATTTTTGACAGTTATTTTTCCTTCCGAACAGCTTCAATCCAGAACAAAATTTGTGCGAAAGAACAGAATCCGGTTTTAAAGAGTACACTCAGAAAACACCTGAGAAGAAAATTTGAAACCGAATTCTAGGAATATAATTTTTTAACAATTCCTGCTCGTAATAACGTTTAATTTCAAGCTTTATCTTGAAAAATAACACACCTGTGAAGATAACGAGCCTAATCTCCATTGCAAAAAATGTTCAATACTGATATTTTGGTACCAATCTCTTGGATTTTATACAGGAATTTCCGCAAGAGGAAACAAAACGGCCAATTTCCATGAAATTTCCTTCCATTTCCAGCGGCAGATCCGAAAATTTTTGTATAAACACTGGAAATTAGGCAGGAATTTCCGTACTCTTGAGCGCGATTCTCGACTCGGCCAAGCGGTGCAAGCCTCTATGAGAACATTCCATCGGACCTTTTTTGGACCGTATGTTAATGGAAAGGTCACAGCAGCTACTAAACGGTCTTCGGAGAGAGAGGAATTCTCGATCCAGGAATGTGGCCGGTCGGATGCCGGCCGATTTTAAATTGCAAATCAGCCGAAAAAGTACTTTTCTGTTTACGTCTGTTCATGCCATGTGCATTCCGGCGTCCGGAAAAAGCGAAAGGTCAAGTGATTGAATGGAGATACATTTATTCATCATAGCAAGTTTTAAAACATGAATAAAAATACAGCTCAGTAGTTTCTTGATACAGTCGATTATCAATAAGACAAAACGGACATATTTTTGTAGGCATGTCCTGTCTTAGCTTGAAACCCAAAGGTCAAAATGAGAATTTAAATCCTACAGTGCAAATTACTAGGCCCTTCGGGCCTAGTAAAAGGCTTGTTCGGGGTAGGAATGATTGTTTGTTTGGGTAAATCAATTTTTGGAATTTCATCGGATTATTGTGTGTTACAGTGATGCGGTTTGGCAAATTTTCTCAGTTCTCGTGTTCACAATGGACAAAACTTTGATGTTTGACGAAACTCAATGAAAAATGGTAAATTTTCAGTTTGGTTTTGAATTTTTTTTCGCTATGTTGACTATAAACATGAAGTGAATACCTTTATACCAAGTTTTTCTCTATTTTCTGACACCTATTTTTAAATTTATCTAAAAATTATTCTTACGGAAATTAAAAATAACAAATTGTTAGCTATTTGTGATTCCATGAAAAATTTCAAAATCACCAATTTTTGAGCTATTTTTATATCTTTTGTGTGCAAAAATATTAGGCATTCTATTTCCAATTGTGCAATATTATAGAGCAATATCAGCTCTAATACTTACCTTTTACAGAACATTTTTTCGTTTGATGGCTGCAGAGATATGACCATTTTAAGAAATGACGTCGCTCGAAAAATGGAAAATTTCGATTTTTGCAATTTTTTCAGTTTATGTCTCAACTTTGAGCGGTCATATCTCGCAGAATTTCAAAGCAAAAGTTATTCTGTAAAAAGTATGTTGTAGAGCTAGACCTTGTCTACAAATGCCGCAATGCCACGTTTTAGAATAGTGCCAAAAGATAAAAAAAATTATCCATGAAAGTTGCTAAAAATAACCAAAAATCAATTTTTTGGGTGTGCTTCCTTAGAACTATCATAAAGTAATGGTTACATGTAATGGTAAATCATGCTATATATGGTTTGAAAGAGGAATGAATGTGCTACCGAATGGTATGTAACACTCAAGAAAAACACCGCTTTAGATTAATAAAAATTGACTTTGAAAACACCGACAATAATTTCCGGCCAAACCAATAAAAATCATCAAATCGGCATTAAAAATCATCAAAAGTTGAAGTTGTCTAAGTTGGTCTCACGGTAATTGAATTTATTCTTTTCTCTACAAAGTCTTTATTCACCACTGTTAAACCGTTTTTTGCTACTCGCTTAAGGAGTCAGATCCGGTTATATATGTTTACATTCGCAAGACATAGAATATACTTTTGCATTCACTTTTAATTAATTCGCCGAAATAACCAAAATTTTAGACACACATTGCCTGACACACACTTCAACCCAGAGCAAACTATTAATTTATTCATCAAAACTCAAATTTCGTAATGTCTTAAATTACTACCACGCCAACATGATGCGAATATCTTATTACCAGGTTTCAGACACATTTCAGACCACACACATTTCAGACTTTACCAACCATCGAGTTATGGCAGTTTAAAATGGCAAAAAGTTGAGATCTTTGGGCAAAGTTGGTGCCATGGAAATTAAATTTAGTCTTTTAGCGATTTGATATAGCCTGATCAATTTCGCTGCCCGGAATTGAACACCTCCCGTAAGTTCCATCGGAGAATTTGTGATCTGGCTGTTGGTTAGAAACGTCATGCGAATACATTCATGCCATGTTTTTCTCTAGTTATTGACACATGTTTCTGACTTACCAAAATTCGCGTCATAGCAGGTCAAATCGGCAAAAAGTTAAAAATTTTTGGGCAAAATTTGTCTGACGGAAATTGAAATTAGAATGTTCTCTACAAAGTCTCTATCCACCATTGTTATACTGTTTCTCTGCTGCTCTCTCAGGGAGACAGATCCAGTTACGAGTTTTCATTCCCTTCTTATTAATATTTCGAAATAACCAAAATTTTAGACACACATTGCCTGACACACACTTCAACCCAGAGCAAACTATTAATTTATTCATCAAAACTCAAATTTCGTAATGTCTTAAATCACTACCACGCCAATGCTGGGTCATTTCACTGTAGGGAAGAGAGAGAAAATTGGGCAGCACCGTTGAATACTGGCCCTGTTTACCGAAACTGCGACCGATAGCTGCTTTGCACAAAATTTTGTTAACTGCACTAAAAATCGTGTGCCCATATTACGGAATAATTTTCAATGCTGAATCAGTCGCTGCTGCCTTTTTTATGTTTGTATATTGTCGGATCCATACTCTGGCTTATAGTAATTTCAATAAAAACATGTTGATGTTTTCGTAACTTCTAACTAACAGTTCGTAACTTCAGCGAACTGAATTAAGAACACAGAATCTTTCAGTTGTACTATACAAAATCAATTTCTCTTTTTCTTAGACCCATGTATCCGTTTTAGTACAGCGCATTACAATAGAGTGCGTTTTTCAAGACCAGAAAATTGTACAATTTTAGTTAATAACTTGATTGTTAGTGTTCACTGTATTTAATTTATGACCTGGAATGCTAAAATGGGAAGAAGAAACCTAGAATGCTAAAAAGCTATTTCGCTTGGGCTGGAGCTGGCGAGGACTCGGCTCGGGCATAAGAATCTGTCGTTACTCAAACACGTATAATTATTCGTATAATTTTTTCTTTTTTGCAGATTGATACAATTTATTTTGATTCAACTCGCAAGCTATGAGCGGAAATAATTCAAATCCTGACGACGATTGGGTGCGTTTGAATGTCGGCGGAAAAGTGAGATTTTAGTATAATTATAGTTGCCGGTTTTCTCTAGTAGGCTTTTTTCTACTATTCTTTTCTTGCTTCTCTAAAAAGGTTAATGAGTTCAACTGTGAATATTTCAATTGTATCTTGTGCTTGTGTCACAAGCACAAGCCTGGAAAACGCAAAAACTGAAATTTTTGTAGCTCATGTTATTTTTTGGCTAAAACGCAATAATTTTGCGATAAAAATGACTTTTTTATAAATATTGTATAAAGATACGTGAAAAGTACTCAGAAACAGAGTTGCGCGCAATTGCGGATTGCGGATTGGGCCTGTTTTTGCCGCAATCCGCAATTATTAAGCACCCCTAAGAATGGCCTCGGCCGTGCCCGATAGGGCGCGGCCGAGGAAAAAATTTTGAAATTTTTGCCTCAACATTGAAAAATTTCAAAGGAAATTTTCTGCAAGCCACTAAATTTTTGAAAAATTTTCGCCTGCGGCGCTATTTTTTCTTTGATTTTTCCTTTGTATCCAACATTTTTTCTACATTTTTTCGCCAGCGGCGCGATTTCATCCTGTATTTTTACTGCAATTTTAGATCCCGGCGCAATTTTAGATGACATTTTCTCCGGTAACAGTAATAATTTTATAGACACAGGAAATAATAGTACTAGACACAGGACCGAAATTTTTCTAGCAGAGTTAATTTTCAATGAGTTAATTTTCAATGAAATTTGACTCTAGTTTTCCAAATTTCTAAAAATTTTCGCCTGCGGCGCTATTTTTGCTTCTTAATCCATTGATTTTGAACTTTTCGCATTAGTTTTGTAGTAATTTAATGCATTTAATTCAATAAAAATTGATTCTAGGCTGTAAAACACTATAAACTGGCAAAATTTGGAAAAAATTTTGGAAAAAAATAGAAAAAATAGAAAAATTGCGGATTGCGGATTGCGGCAAATTGCGGCAATTTTTCGATTGCGGATTGCGGATTGCGGAATCCGCAATTTTAATTTCTTTGCGGATTGCGGATTGGGAAATCCCGATTGCGCGCAACTCTGCTCAGAAATGTGGTTCGTGACATTTGCGCGTCAAAGTTTATATTCAGCTTAAGCTTTAAGATGTTTTCCAGGTATTCGAAACTACAAAAGATACACTTTCAAAGTATCCTGAGTCTTTCCTGGCTCGCTTAGTGAACGGTGGACTTCCGAGCACGCAGGTAGTTAACAATAAAGAAGATAAGTAAAGGAATAGGTCAAAGATTTTAGGACAAATATGGCGCGTATCGCATCGACCGAAGTTATGAGCATTTTGACACTATTCTCAATTATTTTCGAAATGGCACCTTGAATTTTGAGAGCAATGAGAAGGCCGTGAAAGGTGAGAATGATTAACTTATCTTTTACCAGCCTATGATTTTTAGATCTCTTGTGCGAAGCGGATTTCTACAATATTCAGCCATTGGTCGACGAGATCCATAAAGCCATTAAGTAGGTGACTCTTATTTAAAATTTGTTACAAAAGTAAAAATTGAATGGAAAGCTTGCTTTTGTGTTTGATATGGAATGTTCATCTGAACATTTGTAGTAAATTAAACTTGCTGGAGTAATCAATATATTTTTGTTTAAAATTTAACGTTTTCTAAATAAAATATCACCATAATTCACACAGCTTCAAAATTCCGAAAAAGGCAATCGTGTGTGGCTCCAGACTCCCAACACCACATATTTTAAGGGCCTGATGGTGGTAGCAAATCGCATATGACATCCATTATCGCTAACATGGCAATGATTTTCTTTTTAGG
The DNA here is from genome assembly GCA_022814885.1 of Ditylenchus destructor. NCBI lineage: Eukaryota > Metazoa > Nematoda > Chromadorea > Rhabditida > Anguinidae > Ditylenchus > Ditylenchus destructor. Next base: position 108,965 of record JAKKPZ010000138.1, on the reverse strand, counting down.
CTTTGTCTCAAGCGCACTGAAGTTGTAATCGTGAAGCAGCTGGTAGATTCTATACATATGAAAAATGATACCCGTTGCTCTGGTACTATCATCTTTAGTGAAGTCCAGGAAGACTATGAAGTTTTGCAAGCTTTGAAGAAAAAATTTGTGCTATACACCAAAGACGACATTATCGATCCGTATGGGATGAATGATGAGAAAGGAACGTGTTACATTCGTCAAGTGTCAGACAAAGTTTTGATGCGAATTGAATTGGTTTTGCGCAACTTCGGCTTTGTGGAAGAGCAGAATCATCATACATTCCAAAGAGGAGGTACTTATTACTACACTTGGAAATTTGCTCGAACCCTTAGCAAATGATCATTATACTTATGAATTGTTGCATTATTGCAAATTCGTTTATTCCACGATTCATTTAATTTGGGCGCTGTGTGGAAAGAAAATAATGAAAAAGATAAGTATCTTCATTATTTATTTTGCAAGTTTTGATACTTACCTTTATGGTTATTCATCTTTCTGGATACCTTTCCTTCTGTTGTTTTCCCATTTTGTTTTTATAATTGAAGTGATGAGAAATAAAAATTTCATTCGATGCGATGCATGCATAAAAATACGTAAAAATATGTTTCAGTAAATGTATTCTTTATTCATCTTCATTAGAATTGTCTTTCGGAAGCGAAGGGGTCTTCTGGATGTCCAATGAGCCTAAATCGAGAAAAATATAATGGAAAAATAACTCTATATACTGAGTTAGGTACTTTCCCATTATCGGGGGGGGAGGGGGGAACCATTATCGGGGGGGGGGGGAAATTTCCAGACATATTTATATAGTGAAAAATCAATAGGGGGACCCTATTGATTTTTTCACAAATGTATTTCAAAATTTTTTTAAAAATCAGTAGGGTACCCCCTATGGATTTAAAAATTTTTGAAAATTTTTTTCCAAGAAATCCATAGGGGGACCCTATTGATTTAAGTGAATTTTTTGAAAAATATTTTGTGAAAAAATCAATAGGGTCCCCCCTATTGATTTTTTCACGAAATGTATTTCAAAAAAAATTTTTTTCAGAAAATCCATAGGGGGGACCCTATGGGTTAAAAAAAATTTTTGCTAACAATTTTTCAAAAAAATCAATAGGGTCCCCCCTATGGAATTTTTGAAAAAAATACGAAAAAAATTTTCTAAAATTTTTTTCTCGAAATTTCCATGGGGGTGTACTATGGATTGAAAAAATATTTTTGCTAACAATTTGTGAAAAAATCAATAGGGTCCCCCTATTGATTTTTCACTATATAAATATGTCTGGAAATTCCCCCCCCCCCCGATAATGGGAAAGTACCCTGAGTTAATATGAGGACAATTTTTTGTAAAAGATATTTTCATGCTAAAAAAAGTTTATTTTTAATTGCACTTGACCTAGCTTCTAAACAATTTCTGAGAAATGATTACTGCTTCACAAATATTTTTAAACTAACTGCACTGGTAAACTGAGCCTTTGGCTGTTTACCAGTGGCTTTATCAGTGAGACTCGCGGCCTTAGGCCGCTCGAAGGGGGATTTGTGGTGCCCTAATTATTTGGGGATGCCTGGCTTTGTCAATGAGACTCGCGGGCTAGTGCCCCTCAAAAACGTGTAGTTTGTAGTCAAAAAGCGTGACGGACAGAGAAAATAAGCACCCATAAGAATGACCTTCCAAATTTTGTGACACACGGACGAACGAACTCTGGTCGCGTATTATAAAAGATTATTATTGAATGCAAAATATAGTTTTGGGTAAAATGCCTGATACTTTTCTGCAAAATTATGGTACATTTATATAACAAAATGCCGTTTCGTATCGAACTGTTGTTTACAGAGAAGCAGAGCTTTTACAGAAAATTAATTTTTTTAGAAGAACTGAAGAAAAATATATATTTCGCAGTTCATTCTAACTGCACTTTTAATCAAAGAAAGGCTCTCAGGAATGAACCTTGTTTAGTTCCATTCAATGCGCAATATAAAAAGCATCAACATTACCAGTCTTGTGTGTAAAGCCGCTGCTGTGGCTGTGATTGGCTCAGCTTGTCCATTTCATCGTCGGTTAAGTTGAAGTCGAACACCTCAAGCCATTTTCTTCAAGCTTGTACTAATTGATACTCTTTATAATTTCCTACCTGAATATTTTCATGGATTCTCTCTGGCTGAACGCTTTTGGGAATCGCAATATTTCCTCGCTGAATTAAATAACGCAAGAGAATCGAAGCGGCCGGCTTCCCGTACTTTCCCGATAGCTTTAGTACTTCGGGATTCAAGAGTGGTTTGGGTCCCGGTGGCCATGGATATAGACTAAACACAGAATAACGTTTCCGAATTTGTTTAGTTTTTTTCATTATTTGAAATTCAGGATAGTGACAAGTATTATCGGAAACGTTACACCCAAATTGTAGACCAAAAATGAATTTTCAGGATTAGTTTATTTTTTAGGATTGTGACAAGAAATTGTGTTATTTAGCCAAATCTTATGAACACGATTTAAAATTTTGAAAATACAAAATTCTGCGAATAGAATACAAAACATAATAACTTTTTTTTAATTTGTTTAGAACACTATTTTGATTATTTGGAATTCAGAGCAGAATACGTTGATGAGTCATTAGTACACGAATTTCAACCAAAGTTCACTTACCTTCCTTTCGGCAACAATCGCTTGGGTCTCCCTGGCGCACCCAAAGGTGCATAACAGGTCATCGAAATGTTGTTCCTCGTGCACAGTTCTTGTAGTTCGTGTTGAACAAAATGAACATGGCATTCCACCTGCAGGTTGTGGATTGGCACTTTGGCAATTTTCAATACTCTCTCAAGCTGGGAAGTATTGAAATTGGAGACACCGATTGCGCGGGTCAAATTTTTGTTATATACTTCCTCCATACCCTAAAATGGCTTAGCTTACTTTTTTCTTTGATTCACTTTAGAGAGGGGTTGTGTGAGCTTTTTTATTCTCAGAGATGTGTCATATTAAACAACTAACCTGCCATGTTTCTTCCGGTTTCACAGTTGCGTCAAAGGAATGGTTGTTCTTCTAAAATAGGATAGGATCATGCAATATAAGGGGATTGTAATTGTCATTTGAAAATGTATAAATTATATGTAGCTTCAGTATTGCACAATCAACGTCACAATTACTAGGATCATTTCACTCTTGAAAGTGACATGACCAAAAAAGGAATTTGTTGACCAAAAAGGTTTCGAAGTTTGTTAAATATCGAATAAAACGAGTATATAAAAATTACCGTAAAAGCTGCCGGAAAATGCATAAGGTACATATCGACATAATCCAGCTTTAGTCTGCCCAATTGCTCTCGTAGCTGCGACTCCACGTCTTCTTTATGGTACCCTGTTTCTGTCAACTGAAAATAAGGAAACACAATTTAAGAAAGGATCGCCTATCTCTCCTCACCGATATTCCCCTTAGGAATCAAGAAACACTAAGCTAAAACACTTCCAAACTTGGCGTCAAATCGAAAAAAATTGACGTTATTTTTGGATTTACCCTAAGGTGATCCACAAGTAGTTTAATTGAAAGTGTACCTTCGTTGAAACGAAAATATCTTCTCGTTTGATGACTCCGCTGCTGAACAAATATTGCAGCGCATTGCCAATGGCTTCTTCGTTATCGTAATTATGTGCTGTGTCGATTAGCCTGTAGCCTGCGGTAACAGCAGCATCCACAGCAAATTCCACTTGTCCTGGATAAGCCTAAATGCACATCTACGCTCCAAGTTCCTTGAGTGAATTAAAAATGGTCGATATAAGAACTTACCAGCGCTGTACCGAGTCCAATGACCGGCATTTCAACTCCGTTACTCAACCTTATAGTTGGCACAATCTTTGGGTCAATCGGTCCATCCTGAAAAATTGTCAAAATAAATGACAGTTTTATTTTATTGCAGTCCAAAGTGACATGCTGCCTACAGTGAAAACTGGACCGGGCTCTGGCCCGTGTCTGATAGAGGGTTGGGGATTCGGGCCGGTAGATCGTGGTCTACCGGACTAACCCGATTTTCAGGTCAAGAATAGAATTCTCAGACCTAGAAATTTTTAAACCAATGATTGAAAATCAGTCCTGGGCCGTCCACATCACTTTGGAATGAAATTCTCTTTGGACTGCAACATGTGTGTTTTTGTATATAAATTTCTCCTATGCAATTTGATCAAAATGGCTTAATTCGACCCAAAAACGGTAAATTCTTTCAAAAAATGAGTTGTTATGGCAAAGTTTAAACTATTCAAAAAATTGGAAACTTGAATCTACCTCAGCCGCCGAAGCCAATGCGAATAGGACAGCAATCGTTGTCATAAATAAATACATTTTGATGTACTGAAAAAATCTAAAATCAAATCTGGGATGCTAAGCCAAATCCAAAGTTCGACGTATCTTTTATCAAACACAGGCTTACAAGTTCAATAAAGGAACGAAAACATGGTCATCAAGGTGTATTCACCTGTAAACAAAGCCCTCCTTTAAACACACCTTGAAAATAGTATATGTTATTTCTCTGTTCTTTGATTCAAACTCTCGCACATGGAAAGATGGGAACCGGTTGCAGCGGTGCAATGAATGATAAATTATCGGTAACGTGAAAAGTGACTTGTTTATTTTCGACTTATTTATGGCGAGTTCAATGAAAAGAGGCAGAAGGAAAGGCAAAATTAAAGCATTTTCATCACTTAATGCTTAATCGTAATGCTATATACTATATCCGTAAATATGTCAGATTGGAGAGATATTTTCCTTATAAAATTTCTATAAATTATTTCGGCCAAACCCAGTCAGACTAGGGAGGGTGTCGAATTTGATAGAGTTGACTGTACTAAGGAACTAAATGCTAAATGCCTTCGGCCCATGTGCCTGATTGGAAATTCTGCGTAAACTCTGCTGAAAATGTAGAAGCAAGCCAAAATGCAAACGAGGCTGAATAAATACAAACAAAAGCTGCTTTTATACGAAGGTTTTTTTATTCAGTTTTGGCAGAAATATAACACAAGAGCTGTCATGAAAAACATGATTAATGTTGGAAAAAGGCAATGATTGTGTTATGGGAAGGTTATTTTTGGCTTGCAAAAATGAAGAAATGACACGAAAAATCGTTGAAGGCGTAATGTTTGGTTATTTTACGGTGCAGATTACTCACATAAGCATTAAAGATTAGTGATGAAAATGGCTTGAATTATATTATTTAGGCTCAACAAAAAACCTACACGAAAAAATTTTTTAGTTACCACACGCTTAAAGAGCAAATCGCTGTGTGTTTGTGCGAAGAATAGAATAAGGAAATGCTAATTCTTCGCATTTCTTCTGTTGTATTGTTCTTTTGTATTCACCGCCTTTGTGTTAACGCTCTCCTATCTTGATCTTTTACTTTCGTAATCTGGAATAAAATATATGAAATTTTTTGTGCGATTACACCGTTACCCCGCATCGAAATGGAAATTTCCATGGAAATTTCCCGAGTTAAAATATTTGCTTTTATAAAATCCTTACTGTGTATAATTTATGGTGAATAACTGAACTTCAATAAGATTGTCAAGAATTTTCACATTGCTCTTGAAATTAGATTTTTTCCCAGACCGTTTTTTCCTATGCAATTAGGTTGTTTACCAGGTTTTAGGAATTCTTACAGGGTTTGAATTCATAAAATCGAGGTTGGAATTTTTGAAAAGTTCACGAAAAATCCGATTTGAACTATGGATTTTTTAGTTTTGGAACTAGAAAATAAAAAAAATATTCTTTCTGGATTGAAAATTTTAAAAGATCTTAAAATGACTAAAATTTACAATAGGTAAAAGGGAGTGATTGATAAGAGAGTTTAAGGGAATAAAAACATGCAACTCTGCACGTGCTCATTGGCCCCGTTAGTAATATTTAGCTAGCGACAAGAAGAACTAATTTCTTCTTGTTAAAGACAAATATGAATATCCATCGATGCCCAACATATGCCTCATTGGCTCAGTGACAGAGCGTCTGTCTAGTAAACAGAAGGTCGCTGGTTTGATTCCAGCATGAGGCAAATACTTTTTATACTTTCTAAGTTTGGCGCAAGTTTATTTATTTATTGAATCGTTGATCATTTTTGGATTATCAAAAGTCCCAAATCCCATTGAAGTAAGGGTTTTGGTGGTCTCAAATTTTGTGTAAACACAATTAGAGATATAAAAGGGTGTCTACAAATTTAGCAGGTATGATATACGTTTGTTTACTCCGGGGTACTTAAGCTGTTCCCCCTCCCCCATACAATGGGGGAGGGCAACAGCAGAAAATAAATGGGATTGTATGCCCGCTCCATCCATCAGAAAATTTTTTGGTCTTTTTTTGGCTTTTCTTCTGGATTTCCGGAAATGTTCTAGAACATTCTAGAAAGTGGTTTCCTTCAATTTTGCAACATTTTCTTACATTTTTTGCATTCATATATTCATTAACATCAATCTTTCAAATTTTGTTTAAAAATTAAATCAATTTAATTTCTAAATTTCCTTATTTTAAATAAATTACCCGTAACTAGCGCGCTGACGCGCGCTAGCGCGCAGGGAGTCTACATCAGTATGCCTTTTCTATATCAGTATGCCTTTTCTATATCAGTATGCCTTTCTATATCAGTATGCCTTTCTATATCAGTATGCCTTTCTATATCAGTATGCCTTTCTATATCAGTATGCCTTTCTATATCAGTATGCCTTTCTATATCAGTATGCCTTTCTATATCAGTATGCCTTTTCTATATCAGTATGCCTTTTCTATATCAGTATGCCTTTTCTATATCAGTATGCCTTTTCTATATCAGTATGCCTTTTCTGTTCTAACTTCACTCACATTCCTAGGGGGAAAGTCGGGCGCTCCGCGCCCGACCACAGGATTGTCTCGCCACCTGCGGTGGCTCGCAACTCAGACTCAGTCTGAGTTTGGCTCAGTCTGAGATTGGCTCAGTCTAAGTTTGGCTCAGTCTGAGTTTGGCTCAGTCTGAGTTTGGCTCAGTCTGAGTTTGGCTCAAATGAAATTGGCTGAAATTCGGGACAGAGAAAAAAAACACTGGATAAATAACACATTTAATGACCCTTCCGAAAATTTTGGACAAAATTCTCACACAGAAAACGCACTGGTAAGAATGGCCCTTCCGAAAATTTTGGACAAAATTCTCACACAGAAAACGCACTGGTAAGAATGGCCCTTCCGAAAATTTTGGACAAAATCGGCTCAGTTTGACCCCAGTTCGACCACATTCGACCATGTCGAACATTGTTCGACCCCGGGGTCAAATCCGACATCAGATTCGAATTCCCCGTACCTGAAAACCCCCAAGTGCCAAAAATCGGCTCAGTTTGACCCCAGTTCGACCACATTCGACCATGTCGAACATTGTTCGACCCCGGGGTCAAATCCGACCTCAGATTCGGATTTCCCGTACCTGAAAACCCCCGGGTGCCAAAAATTTCGACCTAAAATGGCACAAAACCATAGATTACATAATTTGTAGTTTGTAGTCAAAATTTTGGACAAATTCTCACACAGATAAGGCATCAAAGATCAAAAACGTGAAACGGAGAGACGTCACTAACTTACTATAAGGATATATATTTACTACATTTAACAATCAAAATTAACAATTTTTACGATAAGGTTCTACTAAGGATTTCCGAGATCCTTTTTATTAAAATAAACGAAGATTATGGCTATCATTACGCTATATTCATATATTAGCTCTTTTTGGTCTTCTTCGAGCACACTTCGCCATATTCGACACTTCCGAGCAAAGTCTCGCAGCGAGGAAATCAGGTCATGGAGCAGCTAAACACAGAAATAGATAAATGTTGAATCTGCGAGAAGTCAAAAGAGACTATATGGTCTATAGAAAGTTATCAGATAATGTATTCGCACATGACATGAAACATAAAATACTACTTAATACAAATTTAGCCAAAATCATGAGTCTGAGAAAGCTACCGTTATCAAGAGACCACATAAGCGGGAAAATAGTTTTTTTTTCACTGATTGTACCATAACTAAAATATATACCGTTTTTTTACAAGCATGATAGAGAATATCTATCTCTCTAACTAGTATTACAGTGGTGTCAGTTCCTATTCAGTCGAAGAAAATATTGAAAATCTGTAACAGCGATAGGAAACTGTAAAAAGTTGGGATAGAGTCATCAATATCGGATTTATTACTTACATAGTGAAAACAACTCCAAAAATGGACATAAAAAAGGCCAAATGAGTGATCAATGCTAGAGAAAGCGAAATAGCGTTATTATGTTTATCAAACATTGATCAAACAAAGTGTGTACTATCTCGCTTTCTCTAACATTGATCAATCATTTGAGCTTTTTATGTCCATTTTTGGAGGTGTTTTCAATATGTGAGTCATAAACCTGACTGTCACAATTTTTACGTCTAGTCAGCTATATGATGCTAAATTTTACTAAGTAATTATTCTTTATAATATTATTGTAATTTTAGTATTTCAACTCTAAATTTCAAGAATATAAAAACACCGCGTGTTAGATAAAATTACCTGGAAACTACAATTTGTTGCATATATTCGTCCACAGTTACAGGCATTTTGTTCAAATCAACTTTTCTTTTGTCTAAAGGTTTCACAGCATAAAACTACAGTGCGTTCAATAATTATAAGCCCCCCCCCATATTTTGGGGTTTTGATACAAAATTCATTTCGCCGGCATGAAACTCTTTTACCACATTGTAGAGCATGGCCGAAAACATAGTTTCAATAGAAACTTTTAGAACTCGATCAATGATATATTTCAAATTTGCTCAATTATGTTGAAAAACACCCGTTCAATAATTATAAGCCCCTATGGGGAAAAAAGCAGGTTTTTTGTCAAATTTCCGCCAAAATTGGCACTTTTTGGCGTTATGTCAAAAATCTGATGAATGATCCAGAATCTAGACACTTTTGCGCACCAGATGCAAAAAACCGCACTGAAAATCGCTTGCTAAAAAAAGCTGACGCGAAGGTTTGAGTTCATGTTCACATTTTTTCGCAATTTTACATGGAAGATTGGCCTTTTTTCTCAACATGAACTCAAACCTTCGCGTCAGCTTGCAAACGCTTGCAAGCGTTTGCAATAAATTTCAAAGGAAATTTAACCTTATTACCGAAATTTTAACTCTATACCAAAAAGGTATATGCTAACAATAAGTTGAACAATCTTCTGGGATTCTTTTCTTTTAATTTGAATAATCTTAAAAAAACCATTTTTGCTTGACACAGAAATTTTAATGTACTTATGTAAGTATTTGTACAAACACAATTTTGTAATCAGAGCCAAAATAAACAAAAATTTACAAAAACCTTAAAATTTGCTCGTAGAAATTAACAATTAGTGCAAATAGCGGAATACAAAAATTATAGTCTAGCAATAGTGGCTAAAAATATACCTATGAGCGAAATTGTTTCCGAAATTCACATTCACAATGCCCCGTTCAAACCGGTTCATTTGCGGGCGCCACTTCGCCATAACAGATGGTTCATGGCGGCTATTTTATCTTTAAAATTACTGACAGTCGTTTCCGACAACTTCGTTTCTGTAATTTTCTAGCAAGCCGTTGATTATCATCAAATATTTGTATTACTAGCATAACGGAAAGAGTATGACGTTAGGCGCTTATCGAATGCCTGGAAGCAGTGAAAGAGGGAGTCGATTTCGTACAAAAAGGGTATGTTGTTTACAATAATATCTTTACGAATTATTTTACGTAAAGGAATATCAAAGATTGGTATATTTCATATTGTGATCACTTCCAAAATTTGGTTTCGTTTAGAATTAATCTATTGATTATTTCTCAAATTTTTCCTAAGTGATTCTGTTGAATCAGAGTTCCGTTTAATCCACTATATAGTAATCGACCAACTTGTGTGTGTGTTCGAAGTGCATTTTTAGGGGTGCTTATTTTCAAAATGTACCTATTTAGGGTAGTTTTTAGCGGAGAATCCGTATTTGAGGTCAAAATTTAGCTAAAATGTAGACAAATTTAGACAAATCCAGTGCTTATTTTTCGTGTCTGTCCCCCTTTTTCAGGAGGGGCATTTTATCCAGTGCTTATTTCCGTGTGTCCAAAATTTGCAAGCGCAAAATTTGGAAGCGCGTCCAAAATAGGCAAGTGCATTCTTGATAGTGCTTATAAGCCACCATTCGAGCGGCCGAAGGCCGCGAGGCTCCACTGACAACGCCACTGGCGGTATGTGATATAAACTCCCGAACAAATAGAAGGCTTCACCCGGCCGAGCGGCGCGATGCGCTGCGAGGGCGGGTGAAGCCGAGTGAGGTCCGCAGGGCCGAGGTAAGGGGCGCGAAGGGCATACTGATACACCCGAGGGCATACTAATACAGACGAGGGCATACTGATGGCGGTGCGCAAAGCGCCGCTGATGCACGCTAACCGCTGCCTAGCGGGGTTGTCGCGCCGAAGGCGCGACATCCCGCTAGTAGAATAATATCCGAATAATAAGTTAGTGACGTCCGTGCGTGCGTCCGTTTCACGTTTTGTGAGCTCATTCTTAGGGGTGCTTATTCCATTTTTCAAGGGTGCATTCTTAGGGGTATTTATTTTTGAAATGTACCTATTTTAGGGTAACTTTTAGCGGGGAATCCGAATTTGAGGTCAAAATTTAGCTAAAATGTAGACAAATTTAGACAAAATGTACCTAAATTTTTGTCGGTCTGTCCCGAATTTTTGGAAGGGCCATTCTATCCAGTGCTTATTTTTGTCGGTCTGTCCCGAATTTTTGGAAGGGCCATTCTATCCAGTGCTTATTTTTGTCGGTCTGTCCCGAATTTTTGGAAGGGGCTTAGACTGAGCCAAACTTAGACTGAGCCAATCTCAGACTGAGCCAAACTCAGACTGAGCCAAACTTAGACTGAGCCAAACTTAGACTGAGCCAATCTCAGACTGAGCCAAACTCAGACTGAGCCAAACTTAGACTGAGCCAAACTCAGACTGAGCCAAACTTAGACTGAGCCAATCTCAGACTGAGCCAAACTCAGACTGAGCCAAACTTAGACTGAGCCAAACTTAGACTGAGCCAATCTCAGACTGAGCCAAACTCAGACTGAGCCAAACTTAGACTGAGCCAAACTCAGACTGAGTCTGAGTTGCGAGCCACCGCAGGTGGCGAGACAATCCTGTGGTCGGGCGCGGAGCGCCCGACCTTCCCCCCTGGAATGTGAGTGAAGTTAGAACAGAAAAGGCATACTGATATAGAAAAGGCATACTGATATAGGAAATGCATACTGATATAGAAAAGGCATACTGAAATAGAAAGGGCATACTGATATAAAAAGGCATACTGTTATAGAAAAGCATACTGATATAGAAAAGGCATACTGATATAGAAAAGGCATACTGAAATAGGAAGGGCATACTGATATAGAAAAGGCATACTGTTATAGAAAAGCATACTGATATAGAAAAGGCATACTGATATAGAAAAGGCATACTGAAATAGAAAGGGCATACTGATATAAAAAGGCATACTGTTATAGAAAAGCATACTGATATAGAAAAGGCATACTGATATAGAAAAGGCATACTGAAATAGAAAGGGCATACTGATATAAAAAGGCATACTGTTATAGAAAAGGCATACTGATATAGACTCCCCGCGCGCTAGCGCGCGTTAGCGCGCTAGTTTTATATTACTGGTATGCTACTCTTATTAATGAAATTAAATTACATGCAAAACACTTCTCAACATTAATTTTTATTAAATTTCAGAGAATAGTCTCTGAAGATTGAAAACATAATTGAAAACAATGATCTTGTTTATGGTTACCTTCTGAAATATAATAACATAAGTAATTTTTAATAAACTGAGTTTACAATTTACAACAACAATCTATTTTCCCGACTCATTTTCGTGAATATTAGGCAATGACTCAGTTTGCCACAAAAATAGTTAATCTCTAAAATATGAATAATGCCAACGGTACTATCATTTTGTACGGACTTTTGTTAAAACTCGCTCAATCATTAACATTTTTCTTTAGATTTCTCTTAATCCGTACCAAGTGTGCGCATATTATGGTATATGCGAAAGCGATGAAGAAATTGAAGAGCTAATGGCTCCTACTACAAAGCAGAATCGCGACTCCGATCAAACGACGTTTGTACCTCCATCTTTTCGGTGCAGCCTTGTAGCTAGCCATTTTCAATCAACTGGATCAGAAGATGCATCATTCGACACACAAATAGAGAAGCTGGAAATCGATATAATGGATCGTACCAAGGTAACTTAATTAAATGATTTAACCCTTCATTGCCGGAGCCATAGAATTTGGGCAGAATTCTGGCGTTACCATTAGCTTCCCTTTGGTGAGCTGCCTTTATCAAAATCATGATGGCCGCCATTGTTTACAGACACACTCTTTGTATGAATAATGAACACTCATTCGTTTCTTTCTTTTTGTGAAGTCTTTAGCAAATCAACATCGTATCCGAACGGATACACTGGGAAATGAAGGGTTAAGTAAATTTACCAATCACAAAATTTCCCAAATGCTTAAGAAAAATCTCATAAAATATGCCAAAATATATTTTTTAATTTTAAGAGAAATTGTTTTAAGGTTTATAATTTGATGAATCGATAGAAATTCTCATCCCAATTTTTGAACGAAAAAATCCAGGTACGGAAATAAATAAATGCGACATAAGGGCTTGTGACATAGTATAATTATTAGATAGATAGATATACCTAGCTCTGAAATAATATTAATATCACGATTAGCTGTTATAAGTTTCAGGTGAAGCAGAACCCTGGCTCCTACCATACGACGTTTGTGCCTCCATCTTTTCGGTGCAGCCTTGCAGCTAGCCATTTTCAATCAACTGTATGCGAAGATGCATCTTTTGACAATCAAACTGAGAGTCTGGAAAGCGATATAGTGGAGCGTACCAAGGTGACTTTAATTTCATGCAATTTAACAATCATAAAATATGATTACCGCCTATTTCGATTCCTAGGGATGTTATAATTTTTGTTACTTTAATAATCTTAACAAAGATAATTTTGAGGTGGAGCAGAATCGTGACTCCGACCATACGACGTTTGTGCCTCCATCTTTTTGGTGCAGCCTTGCAGCTAGCCATTTTCAATCAACTGTATGCGAAGATACATCTTTTGCCAATCAAAGTGAGAGCTTGAAAAACGATATAATGGAGCGTACCAAGGTGACTTTAGTTTCATGAAATTTGTTAGTGTCAAAGTGTTAGTATCACTATAATCAAGCATATTTCGCTACAAAAATATATTACGTAATCTTTCCATCACCTCTGCTCCTTATCTTAAAAATGTATTAACAAGATATTATGATCCCATCCGCTGGTTAAAAAATCTGCCACAACGTAATTGGCGAATGTGAAACGCTGTCAGTCTCCTAAGCAATTTTAGTATAAAACATTTCAATCATTTTCTTATTATTCTTTTTTTCTTATATATTATTAGATAGAAAATTGAATTTTCCTTATTGCTATCGATAATTAATATTTCAGAAATATTCGGATTTGTCTCGCACTGATGGGTGCTCATCGTCAATACAAAAAGAGAATGAAGGAGCACAGTCGCCAATGAACGATGATGTGATAATATCGGACGTTGAAAGCCCACCAAGACAGGTTTGTGAAATAGGTCAAAAACTGCAAGTAATGCATATAGACGATTTCGATGAAAGCCAACATCTGGCAGTGCCACTTTTACGTTAATGTTTTTCAATAATCTCGTTCATACTATTTTTTCGAAATTTAATTAAGTTTATCCACAAAAATATCCAATTAACTCGGATCGTAATAAATATCTATAATTTCAGAGGAACATGGCACGATATTCGAGAATCATACCACCACCTTATCGTCCTGGCCCCGTTCACACGAGAGCTGAGCCAAAGCCGTGGCGTATGGATGCGAAAACGTTGTTTCCCTGTCCCCGCATACCACGAAGAACAAACGAACATTCGGCAGAGCAAAGGAATTCGTTCGACAAACTGCAACCAATGGAGTATACAGTAGGAAACTCATTTGCTTCGCCAGTCAGGACCACGAAAAGACAGTTTGAAAGAAAAATGACATCGCGTTTGGATAATGAAACGGTAAAAATTATCCCTTAATTATTGAATATTTTACATTAGAGGAGATTTTACAAGGAGCTGTTCACTTGGCGCATAATTTGTGCATGCGTGTTCTGTAGATTAATTGAATACTCATGTGCATGTCATATACCAAAATGATCACGGCAATCTCTGGATCATTTTGGTATATGGCATGCATATATGAGTCATCAATTATTCTACAAAACACGCATGCACAAATTGTGCGCCAAGTGAACGACTCCGCCTGTCATTATCACCCGGAGGACCGACTGTAACAAACATATGTTATGGTAGATCCGGGAGTGGTGTGCCCGAATATATCATTGGTTTTTGCCTAACGGTGGTTTGCAATACTTTTATGGCCATCTGAAATCATGAGCTTTGAAATCCCTGAATGGTCATGTTTAGAGGGTCCCCTACCGGAGATTTTAGTAAGACACTTATGCAAGATATATGACGTTGTCATGTTAATGACTCTAGCGTTTTTGAAACAAATTTGACTTAAATCCTTTCATTAATTAAAAAATATTAATAAAGGTTTAAAAATTTTCACAATTTTTATGCTCAAAATTTTTCAAAAATCATCAAAAACTTGTCTTTCAGAACGCATTCGGTGCTCAAATGGACTCTACTATCCTATATGGTTCCCAACTGGAATCTGACGACTCGCTCGACTCTCCAAAAATTAAACACATTGTGATTAGGGCTAGTCCAAAGAAAAAACCGCGTGAATATGTGCTAGCAGCACCAAAAATTCGTAAGTTATTTTTATTTTACCATTAAGTGGGTAAAAACTAAAGAAAAAATATCACAAATCCTATATAGTTGTAATATTTATAATTAGGAATTTCTAACTTATTATAGTAGTATTTCCGATTCCGATGGAATGTTTTTCTAGCAGCGTCTTTTGAGGGTTGCCGCCAAATATATCGCTAAATGGTCATCATATCTAGGGGTCGACACACGCTCGTCGCATTTTTGGCGATTTGCAAACTTTTTCATTGTAAACCGAGAATGTCCCAACTCAAAAGTTGTGTAACACCGGCTACACTACCATTTTATCAAAGAAAGTTCAATTTCTATGGAAAAACATCCGCTTTTTCCATAGAAATTGAACTTTTTTTGATAAAATGATAGTGTAGGCGGAGTTACACAACTTGCCTTAGAACATTCTCGGTTTACAACGAAAAAAACGGTGTTATTTTCAAAGACTCCTTTACGCCGGACTCGTTTTTCACTAACTAAAAGTGTATGTATTGATATTCTCTGTTGTTTACAAAGTGACGTCATCCGGTCTTTGCGATGTTTTTTAGGCAAATAAATTATCTAGGTTAACCTTTCTTCAGATTTTCCAACTTCCTTCAAAAAATTTGAAAAATCGCCAAAAATGCGACGAGATAATGTGCCGGCCCCTAATCGCAACTATGTCAACAGTTATAAATGTAAACTTTAGAGCGTAACAATCCAGACTCTCCGTCAATAGTGGAATATGGCCTTCGCCGTTCAAATCGCAATCGAGTACGAAGATTGGATCCCGGACATTTGCAAAAGCCCATCTACGAAAGAGATGCATCTGGAAGTATGTTTGATGTTTTCGATTAAATTTATATAAACATTTTATTATAAATTCTTGACTATTGTATAATTTTACAGACGAGACTTTGGTTGGTGTTGGAATCCGCGTCGTGCATAATAACTTGCTCACAAAGCACAAAACCGCAGATCCACAGACAGCTTTTGAAATGGAACGTCAAATGCAGCGTAAGTTATTTAATGTTATTTTACACACAATTTTTATAAAATATATTTTCAGAACGAAAGAAGTTGGAACGTGGGAAGAAAAAAGATGTCAAAGAACTGTTGGCCAAAAAATACAGTCGTTATAAATAAATTAGAGGCATAAATCTATACGGGACAGTGCTGTTATATTGTTTAAATTTTATTTTATTACTAGTGAATAAACCTATTTTGAGAAGAATACGAAAGAGTGATGTAAGAAGTAAATGGTTATCTAACCGTTTCGACTCTAAACCTATACAGTTATTATCTGTATCTCAAAAGCTGGCCGCACTAGCTGTACGCCAAACAGCCATAAAAACACGTAAACATTTCACAAACAGCGGCGGCAATTTGAAGCGTCAATAAAAGAAGGGCGGGCTGTTTACCATTTTGCGGAGATGCGGAGATGTGGAGATGGAGAGAGCCGTCTGGGCTGTCTCCATCTCCGCAAAATGGTAAACAGCTCTCTCTTCTTTTATTTACGGTTCAAATTGCCGCCGCTGTTTTTGTGACTTGTTTACGCTTCCCAAATGGCTGACGTACAGCTAGTGCGGCCAGCTTTTGAGATACAGATAATAGAACTATCCTAGCACTACGTTAGTCGAGTCTCATCAGTAGATGATAACGTAGTTTAAAATTTTATCACCCTTAAGGGGTATTTTGAGAATCTATATGATAATATATAACCAAAACTCAAGGGAGATTTTTATCAAGCAAAGCTGCATTTTCAAGTTTTGCAAACTTTCTCTTACTTGGTCGGAGATTTATTAAACAAATTTACTTGATCAAAATAAACAATTCGATCAAAGTGAAAATTGTGCTACTTCCTGTATCAAATTTTGGATCCTGGGTCTAACAGGTAAATGTTTTCATTTATATTTCATTTTCCCGTATAATGAGTCTCTACATATACATAAAAGTGCAATCCAACCACAGACAGCACAGTAGACAGCTAGTTTTTCTATGGTAGACACAGTTAAAAATATGGACCAACCAATCGACCGCAACAATCCTCTATTTGAGTTTCCCTGTATCATTTTTTGAACGCAATAGAATTTAACATGTGACTAGTACATAAATTATCATTATATAACAAAAACGACAATAAATGAATGAATCTATTATATATTACTTATATACACAAATTATTTAATAACAAAGTGCATTTTTAGAAAAACAATTGCGCATCACAGCTTGGAGGGTTCCGTCTTTGTTCGACTCAAGGATTCCTGGCTCGTCGAGATCACCAAACGTCCGTCTTGCGTCCAAACTCGGCCTTCGGAAAACCCCCTTCCGTTCTCTAAAAACAAAAATGTTTATCTGCAAATTTTTCATAAAATATTTCTTACTAGCAACGCGACTCAAGTTCTCATAGAGCAGCCATTCATCGGCCCGGTAGTTATGGTCGTGGAAATGAACTGTGTGGTCCAAAGTGAAGAGCATGCTCGGTCGATAGGAGTGACTAAAATAGAAACTATAGCAGTGAAGACATAAAGTGACTTCAAATTACTTTTCAGCGTTCTTTCAGAGATTACGAAATTTTACGCTTTCTATTATTTTTTCACTCCTTTAGGAGAATATCGGTGAGAGGAGCGAATTTTTTTAGTTTTATAAAAGGGCTGTCGTTATCTCTACTCCCAATAGCCAGTCAGATGGTTAAAATATTTCGCCAAACATTGTGCTAATTTGTAAAAGCTTGCCACATTTAAGGTTCAACAAAAGCAGTCCTGTGAATTGGATCATCATATATCTGGCTTTATGCGAACAACTAAGGCATGAGAATTCAAGCCTAAGGCTGAGCATTGCATATGATACTGCATACTTGGGCATTACCCTAATCAACTAAACTGGAACTCTAAGCAATTAAAGCAACCTAACGGTATCCGGGAATATAATTAAAAATCCAATAGAGTTAGAATCCAATACTACTATATCGCAATCATACACCTTATTCTAGCTATACTAAACAAAATAAAATTTAACTAACATACCTCATATGCGGAGTATTTGCGGCGGACACCAAAGTTGCGTCGGTTACTGGAAAGAATACTGTTAAATTATGAATCATAAACTCAGGCCAGTGTTTACAGTGTGCCCAACCAATATCACTAATTGCCTTTATATTATACCAGTTATACCAATATCGCTATTTTCTTGCTCATAACCATACTTTAATCAACTAAAGCTATATATTGGGTTGGCATTTAAGTTTCCGGACTCACATGTCAATCAACAAATTTTGTGTCAATCAATCAAAAATTTTTATACGGTTATATTCGTTATTATGTGGACTATCATTTTTGTATAAACATTCATTCACTTCCCGCAATATGGAAAAAAATAGAGCCGTTATTCGCGAACTACTGAAATTCGAGTTTGAGCTGGGTCACACCGTAAAAGAGCCCATAGAAAACATCAATCGAGCCATGGAAGCCGGAACTGTGGTACAACGTACAGAGTATGAGTGGTACTCAAAGTTCAATAGCGAAATTTTGACAATTGAAGACAATCCGAGATCTGGGTGCCCTCGGGAAGTCGATCGAGCCGCTGTCGTCTACGCTGTCGAAGATACTTTTACAATTTTTATCAGCGAATAACTCATATATCCCATATTCTATTGTGCCATATTGTAGAGCAATTTCAGCTCTAATACTTGCCTTTTACAGAACATTTTTTCATTTGCTGGGTGCTAAGATATGACAATTTTAAGGAAAGACACCACCAGAAAATTGCGATTTTTTCAAATTTTCTCCAAAATGACCTAACTTTAAGCAATCAGATCTCGCAGAATATGAAAGCATGTCCTGTTCTGTAAAAGGTATGTTGTTGAGCTAGACCTTGCCTACAAAAGCCGCAATGCGACTTTCAAAATTGTTTGTGTAATACTTAGGTTCTTACATGAGTCCGGAAACTTAAATGCCAACCTAATAATAATTAAAGCAGAAGAGTGAATGAATTATTTTTATGAATATTGTTACTAAAATGAGCACCATCGTTTCATCCTAGTTCTATTACGACGTGGCTAGCTTGTATTAACTAGGGAGGTGGGATCGTCTCCCTAGCGTATGGGCGAAGTGGTCGTAGTTCTGCTCCATCTTATCTGATTGAGTCCCACAACGCTTTGGCAAGTACAGTAATTAGAAAATAAGTTATTCAGAAATGGGTTCTAGAAGGGGGCTAGCGCAAATCTGATATTGGTAACCCCCCCTAGAATCGTATTTTAGAGGGGGTTACCAATATCAGATTTGAGCTAGCCCCCTTCTAGATTCATTCAAATTCGCGCCTTTGCCGCATGTGCTGCTCATCGTAAAATGGAGCGGAACTACGACCACTTCGCCCATAGTACGTTATACGAAATTTTGGAGACGAGAGAGAGGAAATTTAATGCTTTATAAAAATGTTTTAACAAAATTTTAAGTCTAATGTACTAGCTTTTGTACTGTATTTGGCTATAGAAAAAGGTATTATTATATATAAAACAGAATGTGTTTTGTTCTATTCTATTTTTACGTTCTCTACGACTAAAGTTATATCAGCTCAACTACAGGCATGGTTTTAATTAAACGCTACCATTTAAGTAACGCAATAGTAATATTGCTGCCACCATTGGAATTGGTTCTCAATAACAAATTAAAAACTCACTGTAAGTCACCAAAAATCTATGCAACTGCTGCTCATCTGATGGAATTGGCAGCACCGTGCGCATCCAATAGCACATTGGTTGAGGCTTCCAGCTTTCCAGACTCATGAATTTTGTGGGCTCAATGGGACGGAACTGAAATTTGATTAATTACAACTCAGTCAAAAACTCAAAATAAAACCTCAAACACACAACAAGGCTCATCCTCATCGATTTTCCTTTGCAGACTTTTCACCTGGAAGTCCTCCAGCTTTCGCACACCTGACTCATTTTCGTGGAGGAATCGACGTGCTTCGTGGAAATACGGTTTCACTTGATCGGGCTGAGGTACTTTTGGCATTTCTTGTTGATGCTCAATCGATGGAGGTTCCTTCTAAAAATTAAAAGTTTGTTAGCTGTTGGGGTTGTGCTTGCTAAAATTTTTGACAATTTTGCTGAACAAAAGTAAAGATTTCGCCTTAAGTAAAAATTGTCGTTGCACCAAACAACGAAATATGGGAAAGGCTTTAAGAACACATATTCAAAGTAAATACATGCAAGTAATCCTACGAATAATTTAACGGCAAAGAAAGTAAATTTAGCTCCGTATTTTACCCTTTACACTAAAATTTATATCTAACCAATAGTTAAATTCTAAATGGGTTAATTTTTTGCCTCAAAAGATATTATCGGCATTAATTTTAGAGCCTAATCTTGATATCATATTCATGCTTCTGGCAATGAATTTCGAAATTAATTACAAATAGACATAACTTGGTGCCAAAAATATTTTGTCGACAGAAGAATTAAAAAGAAGAGAAAGGTTAATTCACCATAAAATGTGGCAGATTCAAATTTCGGCACTGTCTAGTCTTAACGTCAAATTAATAGGATCATCTTTTGATCCCGGAAGTGTTTAAAGCAAGCATGACAACCGGACCGGACCGGGGGGGGGGGGTGGCCGGTCCGATCAAAACCAAACCGGACCGATCAAAACTAAACAAGCACCCCTAAGAATGCACTCGGCGGCACCCTTCCGGGTGCCGCCGAGTAAAAAATTTGAAATTTTTGAAATATAAAAAATTTTTAATGCAAATTTATGGCAAACAACTCTATTTTTATAAAAAAATTTGCCTGCGGCGCTATTTTCCTTCCATTTTCTATTCCATTTTGCTATTTTCCAAAATTTTCGCTTGCGGCGCTCTTTTGCTGTTTGTATGTTCTTTTCTCTTATGAAATTCGGTTTCGAAAATAAATTCGACCTCTATTTCTTAGAAAACAATATCCCAAGTGTGGGAGTTAGGAAAAGGGCGTTTTTAGGCAAATCGGTTCCATCGTAGTGCATAAAAAACTGCCGTTGTGGGCGAAAAATGCGAATTTTTTTGGCCAAAATTGGTTATTTTAGTCCAAAAAATTGAAATTCTCGACTGGATATGAAAAAACAAATTGCAGACTCGTAATCAGCGCATCGAAATACCCTAAAAACTATAGAACACAATAGATAAAAACAATAGATACTAATATGCGAAAAATTTTTTGACCTTTTGTAGACCGGACCAAACCGGACGGGACCGGGGGTCGAGCGGAACGGACCGGGCAAAAGGTCGGTCCGTTGTCATGCTTGGTTTAAAGCACGCCTATTTTATTTTTTAATACTTGGAAAATGGAAGAAAGGTAACGAAAACGAGCTTTTGCTCTGCATACGAAAGCATAGACTTTTCGAGCATAGCATTAATACATCGTTTAGACGAGATCATCTGTTTTCTCTGTTTTTCTTTTGGTCACTAACACATTTTTCTTTTCGTAATGTTTTTTATTTTCATTTTTGTTTTCACCTTATTTGGCCCTAAGATTTCTTAAGAAAAATTCTAATAATAATTAAGATAATCAGGCCCGTAACTAGGGGGGGGTTAGGGGGGTTGTAACCCCCCCCCCCGAAATTCGGAAGCAAAAAAAAATCAATAGGGTCCCCCCTATGGTTTTAAAAATTTTCGAGAAAATTTTGAAAAATGCACCCCTAAGAATGCGTTTTTTTCACTTCTCAACCCCCCCCCCCGAAATTTTTTTCTGGGTACGGGCCTGAAGATAATTACTTTGCATAGAGACGTCTGTGCGGTAAACACCACATTGCCATTTTGGCAGGCCTTTACGCTCCGATTGATGAAAGAGCGGCCATCTCGGATTCTTTCAACCTTGTAGTCGATCGGTTTGTCGGGAGTGCCTAAAAATTAAGAAAAAATAATAATTTGCAAATTCCAAAGTAGACTCCTCAAACCGTTAAGGGTGAAGAAAGCATGGATCGCGTGAGGCTCAAATTGCGAATCAACAGTATTTTCGGCTGCGAGCATTGCTTGCGCGAAGAGAAGTCCTCCATAGATGTTCTCGCCAACGCCAGAGCCTCTAGCCGATGCAGGA
This sequence comes from Ditylenchus destructor, assembly GCA_022814885.1. Lineage (NCBI taxonomy): Eukaryota > Metazoa > Nematoda > Chromadorea > Rhabditida > Anguinidae > Ditylenchus > Ditylenchus destructor. Next base: position 87,014 of record JAKKPZ010000138.1, on the reverse strand, counting down.
CGGGCTCCGAAGAAGTTTGCTCTAAAATTAACCGTTGCAAAATTAACTTTTTCTACCTAAAAAACAAACTAGTTTCAGGAGTTTAAACTTGTTCACTTCGTAATACTTTTTTCAGTTTTCTTCGCTCGAGGAAACCGAAAAGAATATCGAGTTGTTTGTACTAATTTAATATAATTTTAATTATATCAATAACAGAAAAATTATATAGCAAATATTACTGTCAAGGTGTATAACACATTTCCATACATACAGAAAATGAAAGAAAAATCATCAGAAAAGAAATGAAAAATAAAAAATTTTGTCAACTCGGATTTTTATGATACTTATGAAAAATTCAAAAATTTGCAAGAATTGCTGAGTTCCTCAGATGGTTATTTTTCGTGTGTATGGAAACGAACCTTACACCCTAAAACTAGAAACCCTAAGGACTTATATGGTATATAACTAGCGTGGACGCTACTTTATTATTCACAGAAATAAATTCAACCAAACTTTAGCAGCCTTCTTTCCTAGCATTTCTTATCTAGTGCTTTAAAACGAATGTTTTACCATGAAAAGTGACAAAAAGTTACACAACTTTATTTACTGTTATTACAGTTATCAGTGTACCAATTAAAAAAGCTCGCAAGAGCACAAATCTCAGAAGAACCAACATTTCAAAATTATTTTACCTGTACGTGTCAGGATTGATCTCCTCCAAATTCCTGAGCTTCTGGATGTGGTCCATATCCACCATTGATTTGCAAGCATATTCTGAATAATTTGCGTTGTTTTGCTGCATCCTGGCCACTTCTACGACTAAAATTTTTATATAAATTCCAGAAATTCCGTGAAAAACTTACACTTTGCGCGGTTTATTATGCGAAAATTCGTTAGCAGATTTCTGGAGACGATAATTCGCGACATGGCGTCACCCGGCTGAAGTCATCGCTTTTATATGCGAAATAGAATGTTTGTAGTTTGGAATGGAGAATATTGTTTTGCGAAGACTAGACTCCAGACTACAAATTTGATAGTTTTGGAACAGAGGGGCATTGTCTGAGTGAGTCTGTCGACACGTTAATCCAATTCGGGGGACATAAGGCCAAACCTTTGTATGAATGTAATTTGAAATTGGATTGGTCAAAGGTGTGACAGAGTGAAAAAGAAACGTCATCCTCAAGGTACACAAAAGTGACACACACAAAAAATGTTACACTTCAGGTAAAATGTCCCTGTACTCTTAAATGTCTCGCTAACTTTTATTATAAGCTTTTCGTTGACAAATTTTCCGTATTTATAGGGCAGTATTCGCTTCAAGTTATGAGTGAAACCAAATCGGCGGTCAATAGCGATTGGGTCCGTTTGAATGTGGGCGGTAAAGTGAGTTTTTACTTGGAATATTGTCAGACTTCATAAAAAGTTTGCAGAATACAAAGCTTAACCCTTCATTGCCCAGCGGTGGGTCAGCCCCATATGCCCTTCCGTAGGATTTTGCTGATTTTTGGTATATGGGTAGATCTCGAGGTTCTATTAGATGCGTATTTTTTCTTTTTTGAAAAACCCCCAAAAATTCCAATTTTTTTTGGGGGGGGGGGGTCAAAAGTCGGGATTTTGCCGAAAATTCATGATACCCCCTATGGTTTCGAAATTTTCAAAAAAATTTCGAAATTTTTAGATGTCTAAAAAACACTTTTTCTGGACAATTTCGATGCGCTGAGCATGAATCTGAAGTTAGTTTTTTTGTTTAGTCTCAAAAAAATTTTTCCGAAAAATTTCGAATTTTTCAAGAGTGTACCGTTTTTAGAGCGCTCTAAAAAAATTTTTAGAGCTAAAACACAATAACTAACTACATATTCTTATTCAGGACAAAAAGTTGGCTATATAAGAGTAATATCAGATTTTAGCTAGGAAGCCAAAAAACTGGCCAAAAATTACTCCAAAGTTGCGTATCTAATCGGATACTCTGGGCAATGAAGGGTTAATTCTCAATTTAAAACATCCTGATAAGCAACAACGAAAGATACACTTTCTAAATATCCTGAATCCTTCTTGGCAGGCTTGGTCAACAGTGGTCTTCCAAGTGAAAAGGTTAGTGAGGACATTAATTAAATTAATTAAAGGTATACTAAACCACAAAGAGGCTAGGATTACTGTTATGCTCACAGGTTTGGTTAAAATAAATTTAGAAATTTGCTTCTACAAAATATATTTTGCAACATATTTTATAACAATTCCTTTTCAGTTCAACACAAAAATCTAACGGAAAAAATTCCAGAGCCAAAACTTTCCTGGGTCGAAATTACGAGTCTCCCAGAAAATATTTCCGGGATAGTTTTATGTATCTGCTTATTTACCTACCCAATATAATAAATCACATCAATGCAAACTAATCGTCCAATAAAAATACTGTACAGTATTCGAATTAATCTTCCCTCGAATATTTTCAGGATGAGACAGGCGCTTTCCTCATTGACCGTGACCCGAAACAATTCCGCGTGATTCTAAATTATCTTCGAAACGGAGTATTACATATAGATCGGAACGAAACCGCAATGAAGGGTAAATAAGACATCATTAAGCTTCTTTGGAACATACTCTGTTCAATAAATTTTAAAGCGTTTCCTTAGAAAAGGAGAAATCCTACTTGAAGAGAAGTTCAAGAACTTTCTTGAATCTTTCAAAAACTTGAAAAGGTACGCAAAACAACATAGATTTTACAGAATAATTTTTAGAGCTATTGTGTGAAGCTGATTTCTATGGGCTGCATGCTTTGGTGGACGAAATTAGTAAACGTGGTCGCGAGCCGATGACGTAAATACAGGGTTGCCATAGACTCGGCTCCAAAAATAAGAACATTTGCCCCAAAAAGTAAGATTTCGGGGTCAAAAATAAGAACATTTTTATAATTTTTCAAACCATAGGGTCCCCCCTATGGTTTTTTAGCAAAAATTTTTTTGAAGAATTTTTTCGCCAAAAAAACCATATGGGGTACCGTATTGATTTTTTGACAAAAATTTTCAGAAAATTATTTTTCAAACCATAGGGTCCCCCCTATGGTTTTTTGGCAAAAATTTTTTTCAGAAAATTTTTTGCCATTTTTTCCAAGTGCATTCTTAGGGGTGCATTTTTTCAAATTTTTAAAATTCGCGCCGAAACTATAATGCCAATATTTTTATTCTGCAGGAATGAAAAAATAGCGCCGCAGGCGAAAATTTTTCAATTTTAGGCGATATTCATAAAAATTTGCACTATTTTTTAAAATACTTGGAGGAGAAATGGCATCCAAATAGCGCCGCAGGCGAAAATTTTTATGAAAAGTTGCTTGTATTTCAGAAATTCCCATTTGGAAATGGATATTGGTGCCATATATCGGTAACTGAAACGAGAAAAGTGTTACTATGTAATGAAATCCGCATGACAATAATATTAAATTAACAATCAATGAAAGTAAAATAGCGCAGCAAAGTAAAATTTTTGGGAAATGTTGCTTGTGTTAAAAAAACTTCCTATTTTGGAAATAGATATTGCGTGAAATAAGAACAAAATAAGAACATTGGCCAAAAATAAGAACAAATCTTATAAATAAGAACATTTTAAATTTGTAAGATTGGGACCCTAAAAATAAGAACAAATCTAACAAATAAGAACATATATATCTTTTTTTTCGGACTCTTTATCCTACTTCCTAGAGCGTTATATAAACCATCACACTTTTATTGTAGAGCAGAAATTACTTATCAATAATATAGTGTAGGTTTGCCGATTCCTTAACACATTTGTGTGATGCTAATAGCATCACACAGAAATGATGATATGTTTTTGGATGAAGTCATATCATATGTTTAGGGCCGAACCGTCTTTAGCAAAGAACTCATGGTTTTACGAAGTTTTGCTATAGCGTGATTACAAGAAAAGGACCAGCGGCTTCGCCGCACGGCCACCTCTGCTCAATTTTTGGCCATGGGAAAATCCAGGATTTCACCTATCCACAACTTTCTTAGCCGAGCAGTGTCTGGGCTGGTTAATAGCTCATTTTGCATCTCTCATTAAGAGCTTTTAAGTGAGGTATCACTATTAGCGCTCAGAAGATTGCTCCTTTACATGACTCACGTACCTCACGTATGATACCCTCAAATCCGACATTGACAATCCCCGACAGTTGTTTATTCAAATGTATTTCGAACATGTCTCGTTTTAGAACTGACACTAATCGCACAGAAATGGTAATTGTAGCAAGATATAAGGACATAAAAACACTATCTTTTGACGGAGATTGCGTAAATGTCATTGGCTACATTTTGATGAGTGAAAATCGTAACGACTATGAAGCGCTGCAAGCATTGCGTCAGAAAGTCCGGATCAAGACCGAAACCTCTTTTGGGAAATGCCGCAGCATTATATTACCGTTCCTAATCGCCGTCCGAGCCGCAGAGATGAGTATACTTGGATGAACATAGAGTTGACTCTACGCAATTTCGGTTTTGTGAAAGAATTTAATGACAACATGTACGGCGAGGTAGTGAAAGAAGGACGCGAGGCCTCCTCTATTCAAAGCTGGAAGTTCGTCCGAACAATTCGCGAATAATTTTACGTGCAATTTGTTTACATTAAAAAAATTTATCCTAGTTGCCAATATAATTTTGTCAGAATTACTTTAAATTTGGTTAAATATTAAAATCTTGTTTGTTTCAACTTTATTTGTTTCAAGATACAATATCTCCCAAAAATTTCGGCTCAACCAACCGTAGCTGGAAAATTGCATAGGAATGTTCTGATTGGTCTCAAATCGCTTAATCTCAACAGTATGGCATCTGAGAGTTTTGGGAAAAAGTTTACAACTAGAATCGAAAATTTTGTAGGCAACACCTTCGGTAACGATCATAAATTAAAAGGCCACCTCTATCGTCGTTATTTCAAGGGCCTAAGTCGTGCCTAACCTGCGAATGCCGTAAAAGAGTTCCTTTCACCAAAAAGGACTGTGTATTTTTGTGTGACCTGTCTGACCCCTACCCTATAATGGCGTGGGTACAATACCTGGATAAATGAAAGAAAGAGAGAGAGAGAGAGGAATTTCGACTTTGTTTTGAGTTTCTTGTAGTACAGTAAAATGGGAGAGTGAGAGATTGTAGGTACAAAGTAATGTAATAGAACCTTTTTAGAGAACATTTGTTTGGTAAAAATTTTGGTCAAAAACGGAAATTTAATCAGGAAGGATTTTCTATTTAAATTAGCTACTCTTTATTTAGTTTAGTAGACAAAACAACTGAATTTCGAGTCGAATTTAAATCTGAAGCAAAAAACGGAGAATGGAATAAAAAGAAGTTATAGGTTGGAATACAGCATTGAGAATATCAGAATTTGTTTCGACGGGTTATGGAAGCCCAATATTGTTTGAGTGATCCTTGATCACTGATGTATGGTTATTGCTAAGGTAAGGTGCACTCTCTCTTTTCTTTTTAAACCTTTTAGTTTGACTTCCTCCTTCCTACTTTTAGAGGAACAGCCGTGAATGTTCTTTGGAATCAACTGTAAACAAAAGAAAATCAGTTATTAAACAAACTTGCATTGCGTTTTCAGAAATTTTGAAAAATAAAATCTGCTATGAATGTAAAAACCCCTGAAAAAATATAAGCCCTGGGGATTATATTTTTCAATGTCACTCTAAGCGGTCTTATTTTAGAGAGATGTCTTTTTGGTGCAAATACGATGATGATGAAGTGGAAAGTGGATGTGAAGTAGTATCTAGGCACACAAATTAATAGTGGTGAGTTTAGGTCTGGCTTAAACATCAAAATATATTTGAACTGATTGCCATCCGTTTCCGGAAATTGTGAGCTTAATTCTGTGCAAATTCCCCAATTTGGCGAGAAAGTCCCAAAGAAACTTCGTTGTGAAAAGTAAACCTGGTGCAAGCAAAACACTTGCAAAATTCGTTAGATCCCATTACGTGGAGTCATCTAAGTTTTCAATCCTAGTCCCTATTAACATTCTTTGATATATTTCTTTGTCAAAAACCGTTTCCATTGATGTGTTGCAAATATTCAATTCACAGTTGTTTATTTGATCAACAAAGCAGTTTCTCAATTAGAATATTGGATGGGAGGGTATCATATATCAAAGAATATGGGTCGTTAAAATCAGAGACCTTTTAGGCCTTTGTCTCCATCGGCAATTATGGAAACGTGCCCCTGAAGTCCAGCAGTGCTCTCCGTAGCCCAAAATAAATAGAAATGCAGGCGAGGAAATCTGAACCTGTCGGTGAACAAAAATACAGTTAAGGCAATCAAACAGGTGTGATAACAAATGAAGTGTGCTAATAAATCAAATTAATAATACTTTGTGCATAAGAATTTTATGACTCAACATGTTCTGTGTTTACCTTACACAGTCTTAACTTACATGGACTTTTTTAGGCTAAGTCTTCATCCTCGACAACAAATCAGTACAAAGTTGGAACAAAACCCAAATTTAATACGAAGCCAAATTCGGTTCAATCAAAGCTTCTTGCCAACTTAATTCCAGTAACGTCACCCATATAAAGCTCTTGTTGCACTCTTGTGTCCTTTTAACAATAACAGACTGCCATCTAACTGGTCCCTCTAATATGCCGCTCGATACGCTGTTTGAGTAATGGGATTCCTCTCCAATGCCACTGTATTGATAAACGGCTTTTGTCTCTTCCAATCTTTCTATGGGCTGTTCAACCTTGGCACGGCCCTGGGAAGTATTAGAATGGAAATAGTGGCCCTATACTAGAGAAGGCGTGTCCCAAATCAATAGGGGGGACCCTATTGATTTTTTTGCAAATTGAGAATTTTTTGCCAAAAAACCATAGGGGGGACCCTATGGTTTGAAAAATCATTTTCGGAAAAATTTTGCAAAAAAATCAATAGGGTACCCCCTCTGGTTCTCTTTACAGAGGACACGCCTTCTCTAGTATAGGGCCGAAATAGTCAAATGACATTTTCGGATTGGGTTTATGGATGCGTCTTTTGTGGATGCATCCTTCCTTGCATCCAGCAGAGACTCACAAATTCTGACGAATAACAATGGACCGTTATTAGCCAATCTAAACGGATTCGGCTGGGCGATTTTCTTTATAGTATTTTTCTATATAGCAACAACCCCTGGACAATTGATCAACAAGGACTAATGACCCATGATTTCCAACAAGCAAAATTTTGTATTGGAGCCAATCGCCTCTGAAAATGGTCAGCGGGGTCAGTCATAATAGGAGTTAATCGTATGAGGATCAATTGGTTTGCCTGGACGTCAATTATCCTGATCTGCGATGAACGTTTTCGAATTTTTATAAACAGTAAAGTTTCGAAATAAAGCTTTCATTTAATGCAAAAGTAAAGCGAGCGCACAATTAATTATTTATTGCTCAGTGCTGACAGAATAGTAGCGGTTCCCACAAAAGCACAGTTATTTCCGGTGGAAAGAAGCATATGGAACAAAGGGGGAAGTGCAGCTTCTCTTTCCCCAAAATCCTGGCGCTGAATCATCCTGTAGTTTTATTTCTGTAGTCAAAACAAATTTGCATACAAATTCTATTATTCCGGAACTGGCTATACTTTTAAGTTAATCGGTTTTCTAAATAAAACAAACATTTATTTATCGATTTTGCCCTTTAAGTCTGTCTTTTGATGCGGATTATGAACATGCCAATCACAATTTGTCGCATATCTTTTAAAGTTGTTCACAAACTATTTATTTCCTATCAATACTTATTATTAATGAAAAAGCATGGGAAAGTATTAAATACATTCTCACAAATTCGTTACTTTCTTGTTAAATTTTATTAACTCCATAGCTCATGCCTTTTTGTGAGTGTCCAAAGTAGCATCTTAATCGATCCATTTCCATTTTGCTTTTCGTTGCTTCGCAATTCGTTTTCTGCCAGCAAGAAAAATAAATAGCCAAACATACTGAAAACCAGACAGGCAGTCAGACGCTATGGATTTACACGCAAAATTTTAACTTTTCCTATTTTTCCCAAAAATTACTAGCCACTTTTCTGTAAATGTTATCTGCAAAGAAATTGTAAGAATAATTAGGAACTTTGGCGTAAACAGTTTTTTGAAAGAAACCTGGCACTTTTTTTGTAAAACGTTTTGCAAAATACCGTATAAGTAAAATACAATATATGTTTTTACTGAAAAGTATAGATTTCAGAAAGAAGCATATGGAACAAATAAAAGTCAAATTTGAATGAATACAAGAAAACTCTTCCCCAAAATCCTGGCGCTGAATGATTCAGCAGTTTCGTTTCTATGTTGAAAATAAATTTGCATATGAATACGTTATTATTATGCAAATCTTAATTTGAATTCTATTACTCTGTGAGACAGAATAATTTTCAATAACTCGCTTTTCTCACTCACTCTATCAAACTTTTCTTTTATCGATTTTTGTAACTGTATACTATTTTGTCAAAACTTTTGCCTAAATATTCAATATTATCCAAAGATCTTTCTAATTCCCTATACCCTTATCCCTCAATATAAGTAAGCTGATTTCTTGGCCGAGATTGCTACCTGCTTTCAATGACAATATTTTGTCCAAATATTCAATCAAGCCTGGCTCTAAGCCTTCCCGCATAATTCGCATCGATTTATTTCGGTTGGAAGCGAAGTCAAGAGCTTCCTCCCAGCCCTGAAAATAAATGTATTCCCTTTCAAACGAAATTTGTCTCGAGCAAAATTCGTTTGCTGTTTTTGAAAGGCATTTTCCTTGCCAGTGCGCATGCTCTCTAACCATTGTTCTCTGCTCCTCTGCCCGTCTGTCCCATGCAGTCATCTGTTCTGTCGCCTTTTACTCCGACCGGCACTCGCTGTCGGCTCCCCTTTCAATTCGTTGCCCCCAGCTTCGGTTTGTTTCTTCTTTCCTGAAATGTGTCTGGACTTTCTGTCCAGGAAGAATCGACCGATTAGATTGTTTTTATTGCTTTTTTCCGACAATAACGTACCTTTCTGTTGCGCGGACGCTCTTCCTTTTTTTATCGCGAACCATCATCGCTGCCACCAAGCAAACGGAACCCAGTCTTCCATGATTCTCCCTCCAAAAACTTGTTCCCATATAGAAATATTGCAATTTCTCTTTTATAGAAGGTTTTTGTGCGTTATGGAAGGTTTTAAACCGAGAATACTTTTATGATTATGAATAATATGCATAGGTTTTGTATCAACTTTGTAAATTTTGTTCTCAATTTTTCGTACAATAATTTTATCAAACGTCTGAATGATATATCCAAAAACTCGTCGCTATAGAGGAAATTTGCCATTTTTCACAAAAAATTATTTTTTGTCCGGAAATATTTTGTTTATTATTCACGATCATAACGATAGATGACTAAAAATTTGCGCAAAACTCTCGATCAATTATAAAAAATCATTTGTGTTTCGTTAATAATATTTTCATAACCCAATATATAACAGCAATCAAACCAGAAAATTATCGCTTTTGGCATTGTTTTTCACCGTTATAAGATCTTACTTGGGCGAACATTTGAAAATCATTGGTTTCTTTTGGTCGATTGCTTGATTAATTTTGTGCTTGTGTACAAGATATTTTCTGTTTATTTGCTTGTGCTTGCACAAGCACAACTGCTTGGTTAATTTTGTTTTTTATTTGAAAGAAATAGTAAAAGTTAAACAATTTCCTGACCTTTGCTATTTTACCTCTGAACGAAGAATCGATTCCTTATTTTTCATCCATACCCATTTCTTTTTTCGGACTCCCAACTTTTTATTCAAGGGAGCCTTTTATGCTGATTAGAAGATTCGTCTGTTGCCTTTTTCTAAAGGTTGCAATTTGCTGATGCCCTTGCGCGCCCTTCTCTATCATAAACGTCCATCTGTAACATTCAATACTTTGTATTCCCTTTCAAAATCACTGTTGTCATTCATTTGTTATTGTCTGTGATTAATTTCACCGCTTTGCCTGGTCGGAGCAAGGTATTCAGGTGAAAAAGTTTCACGAATGAACACTATTGAGTAGTTTTGCAACTTTTCTTCAAAAGACCTTAGATCCAGTATAGAGAACCATTCAAATCGGTTTCGGTATTTATATTGCTACTGAACAGCTAACAAACAGATAATAGGTGATGTGACTCAGGGTTGTGGCTCAAGTAATAGTAGTCCAGGTCCTAGAAATAACTATTCATATTCAAGCAAGGACATAAAATTTCAATTATTTTTCTTCTCCTACACTTCTTTTCCGGATTGGCAATATTTTTCTCTAGGGAAAGCTTTTACGATTATTTTCTTCCCTAAAATTTATGCTGATTTGTTTATTGTCGTTTTTGATGGACAAATGCACTGTTTCGATTACATAAACATACATTCCAACCATTCATTATCCGCATTATCTGTAACAGGATATGTTGACAAATATATAAACAAAACCAGTTTGACTCAAAATTGGAAAAAAGTATGAAAAAGCTAATATGTATCTCATACTATTTTATTTTCGCGAAAAACTTACTCAGTTTTCGTTGATATGATTTTCTGACAAAAATAAAAAGGTATCAAAAAAATAATCCAGATTGAGAACCGTTCTAACCAGTGGTCCTTAAAGCCACTTGCTCCCGAACAGGTGCTGTGACCTTGGGCTATGACACAGAGCTCAGAAGACATTGCCCCAGGTCCAAGAAGATAAAATATCAATGTTTTGAGTATTGTCCGTTACTTTGTTGTGTCATATGTGTCAAAACATTTTCGTTAACATTGCTTATGGCAATGATCCTCAATCCAAGACCCCAGACTATCACCAATTTTCATTAATCCAATTTCCCTTCTAAATTGACGGAAGGTGAGAAGATTAGCACTTTTTGAGTGCAGTACTCAAACCCAAATGTCTCGTTTGATGATTGTCAAAACATTTTCTGTTCTTTATCTTCTGTACTTTTATACTTTTACGATTCTTTTCTGTTTTTCTAAATCTACTCTATTCTTCAGCATTACCTTTACTATGCACTGGTTTGCCAGGAAGAAACTTTCTGACCCATACCCCAGAAAAATTTTTATGAAACTAATTTCATTCATTTCCAATTTTTCCTGGGATTTTGAAAATATCCCTGATTATACGATTTTACACATAAAAGTTTCTCTAAGGCAAGATCACTTAGTTTTCCAAAATTTTTCCAGCGGCGCATTCGGAGGGAATTTTTATTTGAATTCAAACTCCTCTCTGTATGATACCTTTTATGGTATCTTTCGTATAATGTTCCGATGTCCCGAATTTTAAGCCAATTCAAAGGAAGGGTTAAAAAATTGAGCCGCCCCAGTATTTTGGCGGGAACAGCCGATAGAAGGCGAGCCATCTGTCTCTTCTTACAGCCCCACAGTGAGGTAACAGCGAGGCGCTCATGCCTGCCCTCTCGATCGATAGTCCATGTGTTTGTTTATTACGAAGGGACTCCGCGCCTCCATTCTGGATGTTTTTGAGATCCATTGAAGTGTTACGTCATAGCTTGCAAAAACATTCCCTTGAAGTTATATGTGAGAGTTTTTGGGTAAGGAAATGTCCAGGATTTCAGATAAAACATATCCAGTATTTTTTCATGATAAGTTTGCACTTTATTAACTCTGATCAAGATGAGACGATTGGTATTCTTGATAGAATTGATCATATTCAATCATTACGTTCGATACTCTATTCTAAGTCTCTCTCGAACCTATTTTTGTTCTTTTCTGTTGTGTTTTTATATCTTTTAGATTTTTTACTATGATTTTTAACTAGAAGTTCATCCAGAAACTATTTCATATCAAATTTGGAAATTCTTTCCCTACCCCTTCATTTAATCCTTATCCTGTTAATGTTTAAAATACTAAAGTCAAAGTTTTTGCACAATTTTTTATAAAATTGGAAATATAATATAACATTTTCAATTGTGTTAACCCTTCATTGCCGGAGTCATAGACAAAAGGCAGAAATCTGGCGTTACCATTAGCTTTCATTTTGGTGAGCTGTATTTATCAAAATCAACATGGCCGCCACGGCTTTTTCATAGACGCTCTCTTTCTTTGTGTAATAAACACTCATTCGCTTCTTTTCTTTTTGTGAAGTATTTTCTAATTCGATATTGTTCCAAATTTGGAATACTGGGAAATGAAGGGTTAAAGTCTGCATATCATCAAAATTTGTCTGAAAGCCACAGCGCGGAAATTTTCAAAATTTTGAGTTGGCATCCAAAAATCGCGCAAACATTGAAATTTTTTGCTCCTTATGACTTTTTCCCTATTTCTTGAACTTTTATGCAGTAACATATGATGCGGTCTGTGCCTGCAGTCTCGTATATTGTCAAGAATTCCAAAGCTGGACATACCTGTCCCGTTCTCCCTTTTATGGCTCCAATTATAAAGTAATCACACAATCCTGTCAGTTGCCTTGACAATCGATGTTTATTTATTAGAATACAACAGACGGACCGCGTCTCCATGTTAAAACCGAAGGGTACAAATAAGTTCATGCAAGGAAAACAGTGTGAGGCAATGATCGGGTGAGAGACCATGCCACAGGAAGACGGAGAGAGAAACGATGATGTATGCGGCAGGTATGTTCTTTTCTCTTTTTCAACCGAAGGGTCAAATAAGGTAATAGAATCAGAGATATTGTGCGAGTCAAATTGTGAATGAGAGATATAACAAGTAGACAGTCAGAGAAATGAGGAAATAGTACATGAAGTAAATTTAATTAACTCTTTCTGTTTTGAAGTAATCATATTTTGAACCGAATCCCGATTTTTTAACTTCAAAGATCAGCTTGAAATCGCTGTCCTATTTCCGAATATGTTCCGTTTCCGGAAACCGGAACTCAGCATTGATCGTTATCTTTGGTAATTGCTTGTTCAGACCCTAATTTCTCTAGCACTCTCTCCCACTCTGTGTGGCACTTCTTGGGGCAAAGTAGTCAAAAACCTCCGCAGTCAATAATCCTATCGAAAGTTTTGTGAAAGTGAATGGCGCCTATTTTTTCCCGCCGCTTTTATTGAATGAACTTAATCTGACTTGCGGCTTTGTTATGCTACCTCGGCTTTCACCCTTTAGCTGCCTGATTGCGCAATAATCGATAAGACTTTCAATCAATCTGTAATTCCATTTTTAATGCGAAAATATATACAAAATTCCACATTCCGGGTGCCTAGATCCTTTCTGATGCGAGAATTTATTTCCACGAGAACTGCGACTCATTTCTTTCTACAACTTATCCTCTTTGAGCATAACGCCAGACACCCGCTAAAATTCTTATCGTACAATTCTTCTTCGTCTATTTCACTCAAACGAGTGAGTTAATTCACAGTCATTCCCGATGTAATAAGTTTTCGTATTTCGCGCCATTTTTTTCATCAAGAGGTTCATTTCATGCTTCCGAGAGGCCGACAAGACAGGTCTTGGGGTCGAGTTCATGGATTCGGCTTTCGCATCATAGCATCCTAAATATACAATCGCATATCCAATTTTTGTATGCTTTACTCCTGAAATCTTGAGGTCGAGCACTCTCAGTGATCTCTTATGGTGTTCTAGTCATTTTTTTTCCGAAAGCGATCTGAAAATCGCTCATTTTTAACCTAATTTTTTAATATATGTTTAGATTTTCTTCAGTATGGCCCTAAAAGCATTAATGTCTTCATTCAATTCGTCATTTGTTTTCATTTAAAGTTTTATGCTTCGGAATGTGCGCTGATTTTATCGTTTTTGGGAAAATTAGTTTGAAATTTAAATGAAATGAAAACAAACGATTGAAAATATATTCATAGTAAGCTCCGCATTTTAACTCACTAGACACCAATCTATAGAGTTGGTTCTCAGTCATTATTAAAATAGTGGCTGAAAACCAGCAGACGGACACAAAGTCAAACCGACAGAGCCCAATCTTTTTTGTGTGCGTGACACGCTTTCTTTTCTGCCCATTTTCATATCATTTTGTGACTTCAGCTTTGAGTAGGGGCTTTTTGTGCATTTCCAAAATACTATTTTGAAAACTGAAATCGAGTGAAATTAGTCTCAAATAATTTAAACTCAGTGTGATTTAATAAAGTTCTCCATAGACTCTACTATCCTCTCTGCCATTCGGCCCGTGTTATGACTGCTTTTGGTCATCGACACCTATCAGAGTCTCTTCGTGAATTTTTGCGGTTCTTTTTGCCGTTTACTTTGACTTTGAAACCAGGATTTCAGCAGTAATTTTAGGGCCAATATTGGCCCATTTGAAATGAGTTCAGCTCGACTTGATTTATGGGTTCTCACCTGTATTTGGGATCGTGGATTTCCAATATTTTTCAAATCTCTTTCAAATAAATTTTACCCACGATTTTAAATTTGGTGTCATTTATTTTGATAACGTGTTCTCCATTGAATGGACTGTTTTGATGAGACAATAAGGCGAATACAGTGTAAATAATATGGGCTATCGGCAGACAGTTCCTAATTTTCTCTTATCATTTTCATTCATTAACTTTTTTGGTCTTTTATTGTCTGATAGCTTTTCTACAGAGCTAAGCCTACACATCTTCGTACTTGTTACCTTATGAAGGGTGCGAGGGACATATCCATGGGCACACACCCAAAATCCGGCAAATGTATGTAGGCGAGAGGATAAATTTCTGAGTTGAGTGAAAAACTGATTGGCTTAGTGCTGAGCTGTCACGTTAACTTAATAATCTCCAACATTATCTCCAGCGGCATTGTTTACATTTTCTCTGTGATTAATAACTTTTCCTAATTAGATCATAAGGCACATAGGTCAGACAATCAAGAACAGATAGGGGCAGACAGTGTGTTTTCCTTTGTCCTTATCATATCCTTTCTATTATGCGAGAGTAGCAATTTCACTAATAATTGCAAGTTCTCCAAACAAATAAGTTTGCTTTTCATTAGGTAAATAATCGCAGTCGTTTGAATTTTTTGTGGAATGTGGCAACGGGTCAGATAAACTTATTAGCCATTAAATGTCGTGATATCTGTTCCTCCTACTCTCTCTTACATTATTGAATACTCCTCTATAGGGGACCGTTATTGTAGGGGGCTTTTCGGAGGAAATACGGTAAATGGTCTCTCTGTCCAAATGGTATTATTCACTATCGACTTGTGTTGAATTTTTTAGCTTAAAGCACTGTTTTATATTTTGTTCTCCGTTTATGGGTCTTTTTATATGCATTTCCAAAGAACGCTGAAATGAAGTAAAATTGGTTAGAAAAACTTTAAAATGAGTCAAGTGACAAAGGTGGTCAGACAAAGATAAGACGGATTAGTGCATGAATTGGTATTAATTAACACCTTCTCTTTAGTTTTCATAAACTTTATTGTGGGTGGGTCCATATTTCCCTGGACAGTGCGTACGAGAGAGTTTGACAGAGAAGCAGAGAAATGCCATCATTCTGGTGGACAATCTCTTTTCTCTTATCATTTCCTTTCAGAAACACCTTAATTCGTTTATTGTCTTGTGTTTTTATACAGAAGCTAATCGCATTTGTCTTCGCAGTCATTTGAATTTTCCTTTATAAGGCGCCGACGAGTCAGGTGAATGAACCTACTAATCTGCAAGTCCGATATCTTTCATTAGTGGAGGTGTGCTATAAGTTTTCAAACTCCGCTAGAGAGTTTACGGTATTCAGTTTTATTAAGTAAAAATGTTACAATGAATATCCTGCGAATAATCCACAAAGTTCCAAGTGATGCGCGACCCTTCAGAGCACATAAGGCTGAGAGAGAAAATGTTGGGCACTCAAATTATTCTTGCAAATTATTCCACTTTCCATTTTATGCCTTCCGTGTTTTCTCCAGACCATTCCTGCGTCCATTCTTTCCCTAACTATGCTCAGTGGAAATTGTCCCATGATTTCTTTTGAATATTTCCGTCTTTGCGTTTGTTTAGATCGATCCACTTTGCCTTTGTTTCGCCTGCGTTTGGCCATCGGTCGATCAGAGCATCTAATCTTTACCGATCTTTCCCTGGGCTTTTCGTTTGCTCGATCACTTTCCTTATTCCGTCGTTTTCTTTTCCAATCGTCTTTGAACTCTTTGCTAAATATTCCCCATGGCTTGCATTTTTGCCATTTGGAACCCTTTCCTGGCACTTATTCTCTCGCAGACTAAGTTCACTTTGGACCTGTTTGATTGATCAAATTATTTGGTACGAGCTCGTTTGAATTTTTATTAAAGACCTCTTCCAATCCAAAGTTATCATAAACCTCGCAAAAATTCATCAAGAACTTAATAGAATCCTGAGTTTCGACAAAAAATCCATCCAGAAAGTTCTGTAGCTTAACTTGAAGGTTTAATTTCAAAGTTCGAAAACCTTTAGAAATATATCAGGCGAATGTAGTTCGCTAATCTGCAACATGAATCAATAACCTCGATCCCGAAAGTGTTCTTTGATTGTGCTAAATTGCCCTTACATTTAAATAAAGAAGTTCATACATCCAACCATAATTACCGTAGCTATTCGAAATGAAAATCTTCCAGCTCTTTGTAGATTCTATAGATACTAGGTACATTTCTTATGGTTATAGACGGGTTTATTTTCAAAAAAAAGTTGGCCATTTGAATCATTTGATTTGACTTCACTTCGCTTCGGTTTAGGTCCAACGTCGTGTTTTCGTTTTAAATTTTGTGTGTTTTCAAAATAAGCGCTGTTCTTATCTTCGAAAATCATTTTGAATGTTTTATTAAATCGGAAAAAATTTCTGAATCCTTTTACAAATATTTCTTAACTTTGCGTATACTGTAGAGATTGAAATGTGATTTATTCTGTTAGGATCGAGAGTCCGGTCCTGACTAGGACAAGACCAATCCCGAAACGCATATATCGGAATGTCATTGACCTCTCATAACCCATATTATTCTTTCCTGTAATTAGTATCCTGAATTTCGAAACGATCTAGCCGGAAATATATGGTCAAAGTACAAATTCAGAAAAATTATAATCCACCCGTGGACTGTCCCGGAATTCTGTCCTGACTGTAAGCCAAAAACCTATCATGGAAGTCATCTAAAGGTCTTTGGATATATCAATGACTTTTCAGATAATCCAACCTAAGATTATCTGAACTTTGAGAACCTCATAGAATCCCGAATTTCGTAAAAGATTCCATTCGAAACCCTTCAGTATCCTAATTTTGGTCAAAAATTCATCCAGAAAACTACCTAGCTCTCCAGATAGTCAACTTCAACGTTCAAAAAAGTCGGAAAAATTGTAGTTTGCTAGTCCTATATATTTGCTCCCCATGGATCAATAATCTCGATTCCAAAATCCGTTATTTGACAAATATTCGCTTCCATTTGTCTGTGCTTTCTTATATCTTTCTCGATATATATACGCGCCAATTTGAATTTTAACCTCATTTAATTTCAGGCGAACAATTGCGGGTTGCGCGTATTCCTCTACCTCATGATCAAGACAATGAACCAGTCCCGGCCGCGTAAAAGGAAGTATGAGGAGGACCATGCAGTACGAATCTCGAGAAGTCCCAGTCGCAGCGGCTTCGATTTCAACAGTTTCTGGCAGAATGGCGTGGTAGGTCTTTTGCTTTTTTTTCTTAGTGTTCATCCGGAAATAAAGTCAGCTTCTTTCAAATTGGCGAAGTGATTTGACCCATTTTTGATTGCTTGAGGGGTTGAATAGAGGTATCCCCGTCAGTGATATCCTCCTCAAAGAGCCAAAAATGTATAAAAACACTTCACCAATAATTTGGGCCAATTTTAAAGAAGCTGACATCTTTTCTGAATGATCCGACAGACCCAAAATACCAATATGCTTCAAGGGTTTGAGCCCATTGAGAAGTCTGCTAGGGATTTTTTGATATCAAAAGTCACCGCACCAGATGCCCTCTGGGCAAAGGAAACAACACTTATCATTGTTGGTGTTTATCAAAAGAGATTAAGGTTAAGATTTGCATGATTGGAACAAATTAAAGTACCGATGTCGGTTCATTTGTCCAAATAAGGAGCGATTGATTTCTTTTTGAGGCCAGTTTTGGCAGTTGGTTTTTCTGTTTTTGTCCCTCGATAGAAATACATCTATAAAATTTTGCCGAAAATTTCGAAAAAGTCAGGATGTTGCTTAAGGGTATTTTTGAATCACGAAACTTACCTTTCAAAACAAATTTGCTATAAAATTGCTATTTTACCGCAATTATCTTAAGTGAAATTCATTTTTTGCAATAATACTGTCGAAAGTTGAACTTTTTATTTCTTTGATGCTGATTATTGCTTTTATCAATTTTTGATTCTGTTTCAGATCGACCACACCACAGAGGACTACGAGCGCCAGGCCTCCCGCTTCATCGACGACTATTACCTGTGTCCGCTGCTGAGTGCCACAGCATCGCCCATCGACCCGCACATCTCAGCCAGTCAATACCACACCGAAGACTCCATGCTTACTCTCGACGGAACGCAAATCCGAGGAAAGGTGGCGATCGAGCACGAGCTAGTGCAGTTTTCGAGACAACACGGTTTTCTGTGGGTATGTTACTTTTTTATTTGTTGTTTTATTAGCCAAGATTTGTTAGCATCGAAACATTCCAAAGCAATCTTTGAATGTTTCGGGTAATTTCGGAAAAGTATCGTAGTCGTTGTAAAATGAAATTTTTCGATAAATAACTTCAAAATAATTTTTTTAATTGTGGGAAAATGAATGTTATTTCTAAATTTGACTTTTTTAACTGTCAAATACCAATTCTTGTTATAGCAAGAATGAAAAATATGATATCGAAAAAGCGCGAAATTATTGAAATTAGCGCAAAGTTGCAATGTTGGAACTTTGTGTTTCCGAAAAATTTTTCAGTAATTTTTTAGTTTTGTCTCTTATTTTTTTTGTTAAAAAGCTATTGTTAATTTTCGCATAAACGTTAAATTTTAGCCATAAAGTTTTGTTTTATCGATTTGTTAACCTTTTTCTGAATTTCATCTTCAAATTTTGTTCAAGCACTTTTGATAGGCTTTCATCGTAATTTTTCGGCTTGAAATTTGGATAGAAATCTATCAAATATATTTTAAGTTTTTAAAATGATAGAAATGCCAGTTTTTGAGAAAAATCAGTTTCAATATCTTCATATTGCATACTTTTCGTAAATGAGAAAAAATTGAGAAAATTGAGAAAAATGGTAATTTTTACATCTTTCCGATTCGCCAATTTTTGAAATATTTGCGATTCAAGAAACACATAATTCAAACTGTCGCCATCTAAGTTCTAATTTTTCTTTTTCAGCGCACAAGCATTTCGTGCCAGCAGCTGAGCGACGGATCGATTTCGGGCCTGGCGATGGGCAAGTTCGAGAACTCCGCCCAGTTCTACCATTTCTTCATGCTCAAGCGAAATGCCGCAGGCGCTTTCTATTTCTCAAATGAGATCTTCCAACATATCGGCGCGCAGGAGCTGAAGCCAAACGAGGAGGCGTTCAAGAAACCCATGGACGAGCTGGAGACGGAACTCAACCCGGTGCAAAAGAGGATGCGAAGCTAGGGCAAAGATCTCAAGAGTCACTATTTTCCTCACAAATTGTCTATTTTTTGTCGTATTATTATTTTTGTTGTACAGATGTTGTATTATAAATTTTATTGTATATTTGTGTCATAAATACCTAGAACCTTTGAGAAAAGTAACAAATTAACGAAAAAAAATTGACTGAAAATGCAAACTTGTTTTAGTTCAATTTTGGTATTTATGTCGCTTTTATACATGTTGTCACTCAGTCTGTAGTTGTACTTTTAATCTTGACGGGCATTCTCGATGTAGCAGGTCACATTTTTAGTAATAATTCATGTACATTGTTTTTGTCAGAGTTTGAAATATTTTGCGCATGAAAAGAAAAGATGTCATATATTCCGATAGTTATAATATTGAAGCACTGTTATATTTCCTTTTACAATAAAACTGAAAATGCAAACTATCTTCTTATTTAATAAAAATAAGGATTTCCTTCACTAATACAGGAAAGAAGAATGTACCAATGTTTTCCTGCGCAGGCTTAAGCTAGACGTTAATAAAAGCAGTTGTCTAACATTATTAATACACAGTGTTTGCCCTAGCTTGGCGTGGTGAACAAGCACAAGTTGAAATTACCAGAGCATACCTCTCTGTTATCTTGTTGGGACTACCAATTCTCCATTTGTGTAGGATGATCAGGTCAGGTGTAGGCTAGGTAGATTTATGTTCCGGATTTAGCTTGATTTACTCGACATAACTCAAACTTTAGTGTTGGAAATGGTATAACTCGTGTGTGTTATTATGTGTGGATACATACGAAAGTTTCGTTCAAGAGTTGAATTCATGAATCCAAAAGATACATGCTTTTAGTAACACAAAATTGGAATGAACTTAGTTTTGCCATCGAACCCCAACTTCTTATAGTATTCAGCTCGTTTGATGTTAAAACTCGACATCAGATTTTAAGTAACTGACCAAAAAAAGGGGTAAAAGAGCATTTTTAGTTCCAGGCAAACTGGGATATGTGTGTAGAGAATTTAGCAGTAAATAGAGCGTGAAGTGTGAAATAACCAACTCTCTTTGAACAGCTTTCCCACTGCCTCGCAAATCGAGGGCGCTTTTCGTTTCTGACAGACAATAAAGTTTGAAAAATGATTATTTGAAAGTCGTTTCACATCTAGAACTATCTCCACAGTTTTGTATTCTGTAACCGATTCCAGCAATTTCTTTACTGTCTGCAATTTTGAAAATATTGTTCTAATTTCGTATACCATACATTGTATATAAAAATTGTCTAATTTAGCGCTAAATTCGAGGATTTATGGTCATGTACAAAGTAAATAAAAAGTTATTAAATTTGTAGTCGCGTGAAATTTTTACGTTTTTACGTCTTCGAAGTCCCATTTATCATAACTATCTTGTCTTAATTTTGACTTGCCTTTAGATACTCGCTTTTGCGCTTCGGCAAACACTTCGCCAAAAGCTAAACCTAAAATTTTTATTCAAAGCTCAATTTCAGATTGGTTCTCGTCATCATTTGATCACACTTTGGTTCAGGTTTGAAAATGAGCAGCACCGCGCAATTAGACGAAACTTTGGAACCGTCGCTGCTCAATGTCATCAATCAAAAGAGCTTGAAGTGGATTTTTGTCGGCGGTAAAGGCGGAGTTGGCAAGACAACGTGCAGGTTCAGTTTGTTCTTGACATTTTGTTGAATGCTGTGATTTCATTTTTATTTCAGTTGCTCCTTGGCTGTTCAGCTAGCAAAGCACCGTCGTAACGTATTGATTATCTCGACTGATCCTGCTCACAATATTTCCGATGCATTCAACCAAAAATTCTCGAAAGCGCCTACCAAAGTCAACGGTTTCGAAAATCTCTCAGCAATGGTACGTTTTTTGTTTATTGATATTTCATATGAAAGTAGTTTAAAGAAGGTAAAATGGAGAAAAAATTATCTGTAATATTGTAAGTGACTATGGGTTATTCTTTTCGTTTAGTAAGATTGATTGACAGAATGAGTTGTTCGGTAAATTGATAAACGTTAGTGTAAGTGCTTTCTCCATAATATCCTCTATAATCATGAGTAGGAGGCTTAATACAAAAAGTCATTTAACTGTAAATTTTTAGTTATTTGATAGAATATTCTAAATTATTTGAAACTTAAGTTACTTGAAATAAAAAGTTTTCAAATTAATAATTACTATTTAATTTCAAAAAAAGTTACTTAATATTCAAGATTCTTCACTAGAAACCCGCAGTAAGGAAAATGTTGACACTAATTAAACATTTAGTAAATACGATGGGTTACTAAAATCATATATTGTCGTATAATTTATAGTATTATATTCGCTCAAAATGATGTTTGTTCCTATGAAAAGATCAATAAGAATTCATCCTTTTCCAGCTTTAGGAAACGTTATTTCGATAATTTAAACCTATTTTGTATGGGCACTCAATTTTGGCTGCTAATTTTAAGTTTGACCATATTTATCATTCATCATTTATTTAAAACTTTAATATTGCTAAAATTTCCCTAAATGTGGTAAAAAATTATATAATTTTTAATTTAAATTCGCACCAAAAAAATGGAATTAAAAAATGCCACATAGGAACTCATTTTGAGGGGGCTGATTAAATGGGAGGGGAGAATTTCAGAGGCGGATTAATATTAAACCACCTCTGAATGGGTGCTAATTAGAGATAGGAATAATTTCAAACGGGCTCTTATGGGAGGAATATAGTATTTCAAAAGATAAGCTTTACAAGCTTATGAATAAAATAAGCGAGAATCGAAAATCTGATTTAAGGACTCTAAATGGTTTACTAAGCAAAAATATGTTTATTCTTAAGGACTGCTAATTTTGGCCGCTATTTAGGAAGTTGATGGATCAGGCAACGATACATCTCCAGATCTCGCGCCACCTGGTGTAAATGACAATGGTTATTTTTTGTTGCTATTGTACTTTTTCAACTATTACTTTTAGATATTTTCTCAATGGGAAAGAATTTGCTGTCAGAAATGGCCGGAGGTCTCCCAGGAATAGACGAGGCTACAAGTTTTTCGCAGATGATCAAGTAAGTCTTATATTTTGAATTTTGGTGTGAGAGAATGTGTTCTAATAGTACAATAAATTTAAGTTGTTTTAAGCTACATCCATTTCCCATCTATTTCATAGAACACTTGAATACTTGTTTTTTATTAATTAATTATTATTACATTAATACAAGTTTTTTGTATGGGAACTGTGGTGCTTTATTTTTATATGCCATAAATATTTTGCAGGTGGTACTTTCCGATGTGTTTAGTTATTTCATTAGATTTTCAATAAACAGTACTGCTTACATTGTTTTTTGCTTAAAACGTTATTTTTCGATATTAAAAAAGAGTCGAGTTTAACGAAACAACACTGCAGACTATTCTAAAGCGGTCATATCTTCTATATGTGCTGTACTGATCTATTTAGGCTCGTGCAGTCAATGGATTTCGATGTGGTTGTATTTGACACGGCTCCGACGGGTCACACATTGCGGCTGCTTCAATTTCCATCATTGATAGAGAAAAGCCTTGGAAAATTTCTAGCTCTAAAGTCTCAATTTATGCCTATGTTTTCACAGGTTCGTTTTACCTTTATAAATAAAATTACAGACAGAACACAGCATTATTTTTCTGTCACGCACAATAGACAGTCTTGTACTCGGTTAATACATAAAACAATAATCATATAAAGGTCTTGTATTTCATGTTTATAATTTATTTGGCATAAATTGTTTTATGTCGACCGCTATTATTAGTTTACCGATTCCTACGTTTGTACGTACTGTTTATAATAATTTGTTGATTTTTCAGATGGGTCCGCTTCTAGGGTTAAGCGACGTTTCTGCTGATCAGGCTGCGAGTAAATTGGAAGAAACACTGCAGATTGTCCGACAAATCAACGCACAGTTCAAGGACCCAGTGAGTTAGAGTTTCAGAATTTGATTTGAGCAATTACATAAATTGTTTTATTCTTCTACCAATAGCTACTATAGTGCATTAAACATAAGGCTTTGGATGCAGCCTTAGCCAAATATAACCCATCAACTTATTTGTACCTACAATTGTGTAACTGTTTGCTTATCCAAATATGGATACCCAAATGCACTCTACGAATCACTAAGTAAACATTTTGTTTTTATATTTTAGGAATTGACAACGTTCGTTTGCGTTTGCATAGCCGAGTTTTTGTCCATGTATGAGACCGAGCGATTAATTCAGGAATTGACGAAGAAGGTATGAATTTCCTTTGGAAGTATGGATAAAATGTGTATTTTCAGGAGATCGACACACATAACATCATCGTTAATCAACTCTTGTTCCCTGATCGTGATCCTAAGGACGGCAATATTGCATGCAAAAAGTGCGACGCCCGTTATAAAATCCAACAGAAGTATTTAGATCAAGTTGGTTATCTTTTATAAATTGTATACATTTATTTCTAACAATCACTACATACTATTATTATCCTGAACTTATCATATAATGTTTGAATTCGCGGGTTATGGCACAGCAGCTAAGTCCAGGATAATATTGTTTAGAAAATTAGAGTGGTATTTCATTTGACTTTTGTTATGCTCCCAAATTCTTACTGCTACGCTGAAAAATTTTGTCGAGCTAAGAATTAAAAAATAAGTTATAGATTTTATTTTTAAAGTGAATTATTTTGTTTCCAGATTGCCGAATTGTACGATGATTTCCACGTCACCAAGTTGCCACTTCTCGAATGCGAAGTGCGTGGGCCTCAGAAAATTCGAGAATTCAGCGAGCGACTTGTCAAACCAGAGCTCAATGAAATTTGAGATCTGTTGCAAAGCCGAAAAACATCTGGTCTAATTTGTTGCTTTGTGATATTATGTTATATTATAACCGGAAAATGTTGCATTGAATAAAAGTATGAAAACGTTTATATATGTTGTAGTTCAAACTGACATGAACTTTTGCAACTCTTTTCAGCAAACGGATTTCTTTCTTTTTTGTGTAATATATAACTTTATTCAATACTTAGACAATAATTTACATAAAGTCTGCAATATAAAGTAGAATAATACATCAGTTATTTGGAACTCGTTTTGTTTCATCGAGCTTCTTCAGCCCTGAAATTCTGAAACATTTTGTATGTTAGCAAATTGTTGCCTTTTATTTGTTGCAATTTTACTTTAAAAGATTTCTTCAACATTTTTGGTAATTTTCAAATTTTTTACTGCTGCTTCAACAGAAACTTACAGCCAACATTTGACGTCGGGACTACTGAAATGGCTGTTGTTTTGGCAGAGGGCAGCTTGTCCATTCCCAACTCTTTCTTGGTCAACCTGCGAATTGGCTCGCTGGCCCAGAGCAACGCCTGCAAATCCTTAGGTCCTAAGCCATACATAAGCCTATATAAGACATAAATATCTTCTGGTCGCAAAAACTTCGTTTTGTCGCAGAACTCTTTAGCGCAAATTTTTAACACACGGGCACAAAATTTTTTTGGCTCAACGTATTCACGAGCGGAAGATTTACTAAACAGTAAATTCACCGAAGACTGGAATTTCGAGAAAATTGAAGGAAGCCGGTCGAATTTATTTCTTACACGGGTTTCAGGAGTGCTGATTCCGAATTTGAGGCCAGTTTTGGCATTTGCTATCGCTAATTTTTGGCTTTCTGTCTTCTTTCTCTATATATAGTCTGTTCTCATAGGCTCTCATTCTCAAAAGCATACCCAAGCAGGCACAACTATGGTCGCTAAATCGTTCACCCACGGCAGCTGGTTGAAAGTTGAAAGAAACAAATAATCCCAGCCTGCGCCTAGAATGCAACATGCCACGTGGATCAAAGTCTGAAAACAAAAAAAGTCGAAAGGTAAATAAACAGTGTATACAATAAAGATATCGAATATATTAGAAGGGTCAAAATAGAGAGTTCATATTCAGGTGCGATACAGGCGTTAAAAAAACTCACCATCCAAATCGCATAGAAAAGTTGCGCTACGAAAGTAACAATGGCGTAAACCGTTAGCCGAAGTTCAATCCTTTGCTCGGCTCTCCTGGCATCGCTCAAGGTCATCCTGTTTTCACTTGTCGCATTGTAGACGATAATAGTTGCGACGTTCAGGAATCCACATATGCCACAAAAGGCGACAGCCGAAATCCACGAGAGAAAGGAAGAGTTCAAATTTGCCAAAAACTAAAATAGGATAAAATTGTATTAAACATTTATTGCCCAAATTTTAGATACAAAAGTTTTTCTAAATTGGTTAAATTGTAACAAAAGTTTGGCTGTGACATTTTCATGGACGTGAAAATGAAAGGAGCGCTTTACAACTCAAAACCATACCGAATCACTTTTGGATTTTTCGAAGGTAACAGTGAACCTCGTACTGTTTAGTTGTGGCTGAATGTAATAATCGTAGCCAACCATCGGAAAGGTGAATGTGAGCGGGGATATGAGGATCACGAGAAAAGAAATCGGCAGTAAAAGGCTCCATACCTGAAAATACTTAAGAGTTTGCGAGGAAAAATATCCTTATTATCAGTAATTAAAACCATTTGAAGTTTGAAAAACTAGTCTCGGGACACCAATTATAAAGAACTAGCTTCAGGGACTCCCTACGCGAGTCTAAATAATCTGTCTGTATGTATAACAGGGCTGGGAGATCGGATCGGAAATATCGGTTTTTTTGGGCTCCGGATCGGATTGGGGGTCACCGAGGATCGGATCGGACCTGCGATCAAAGTTCCCAGCCCTGATGTATAACTATGCCTGCTTTAAGTTCTCTCATATTCCAAGGGCTACCCGACCACAACTGGCTCGCCACCTGCGGTGGCTCGCAATGTTCATACAGTCGGACAATAAGCACCCCTAAGAATGCATGTGCAAAAATTGTCACGAAATAGTGGACAGAGAAAGATTTGATATCATTTTCACGCTAAGTTAATGGTGCTTCAGAATCCGCGATTCCCAAAATCTGACAGCGGATTCGAATTCCTCGTAGCCGAAAACCCCCCGAGTGCCAAAACTTTCGGTCTGAAATGGCAAAATTTTTTGTTCTTTTAGTCAAAAATTGTCACGGAATAGTGGACAGAGAACATAAGGCACCAACGATCAGGGCCAGGCCAGGACTAAGTAACAGGGCTAGCTTACTGGGGGATATGATACTATCTTTTTCTCTCCATTCCGGACGCGTTATACTTTTTCGTCTCCAATGTTTTTGGTCTCAATGCACCACTTTTATTAGAATATTGTAGGATGTTCCCTAAAACATTCTTAGATCTTCCGAAGATTCTGGCATCTTCTATAACTGTAATAGCTGAACCGGAAAAGCTCAAAGGTGTGTCTTACCTCCTTATGCTTAAAAGGTATCAGAACACAGGTGAGTCGATTCAATAAGATGAAAAACGTAGAAAGGTTTTCTGCGTGAAAATTGTAATAATTGTAGAAGAAACAAATGCCAAGGAACCACTTCGGCAACATTTTGAACGTCCCTATGAAGAATCCGACCAGTCCAAATCTGGCATAGACAAAGGAGCAGAAAAAGTTGAAAAAATTCTGAAATTGCACTTAAT
Organism: Ditylenchus destructor; assembly: GCA_022814885.1. Lineage (NCBI taxonomy): Eukaryota > Metazoa > Nematoda > Chromadorea > Rhabditida > Anguinidae > Ditylenchus > Ditylenchus destructor. The sequence goes on along the minus strand of JAKKPZ010000138.1, from coordinate 60,014 downwards.
CATCTGTGACCATCAATTTTTTGGCTCTGATTGAGGATATGAACTCTGATCTTAAAATTTTGACTTTATCCGATGCGCCCATCCTATAAATTCTTAAAAGAATGGAAATAAAATTCTTCGAACGAAAAAATTTGAGTTATGAAAAGTAAGCAATCAAAATTATGCCACATAGTTTCTTTCCTTCACCCCTCTTGCACTCTTCCATAGCACTGGTACGTAGCCGACACAAGAGCACAAAGAAAATAAACTTACCAAAATGAAGCGAAGTACAAAAAGACGAAAAAATGCCGTCTTGAATTGACTGGAATATTTTATTAGGACAATCACTTCGACAACGTACAGTATTAGCGATGGAATACTGATGAATAACGCTATGATGAACGGTGGCAGTGGGTGCGTCGAGAGGTATGCGCCAATGCTCATAGTTTGCACTTTTATTTGTCTGAAAAGACTCTAAAATACAGAACGCATTTATACTTCAACAATTAAATTAGCAAGGTGCACAAAATAACAAAATTGCGAATATGGATCGCTGGGAAGGGAATTTGGAAATGCAAAATCCTTATGGCATATTATCCGTTATCTGAATACAACTGAAGAATAACCTAGACCCTTAGACAAATCATAATCTAAAGTTTAACCTAAACTCGTGGTGGAGGGTAAGCCGTGTGTTTTTGGTTTAACGTTAACGTTAAAAAACTCGGCCTTCGGCAGTCTAGATAACTGCAAATACTGTGAAGAGTATAATATGGGTAATGGTTATGTTATACCTACAATAAACAGGCCTTGGAACTCCACGATTAGGTGCACGTTTTGTGGGCGGTACCGTGGTCTCAGCACACCCGAAAACCCCCTTGTGAAAAAATCAGCCAGACACTTTGTATCAAAAAATCCCATTTTTCCATAAAAATTGACTCATGGTACCAAATCACAAAGTGTAAAAAGGAAAGTGGTCCAGAACAGCCCCAGAAATAGATTGGAAACATAAAAAAACACCACTTTCCCTGGCCAAAACCTTGAAAAACACGTTTTTTTTTGTTTTGGAATTCAAATTTTCAAATTTTGAAAATTTTTTGGTTCCCCATCCTAACTTTTCGAGACCGATCGATTGAGCTGTCACTCGCCTCTGGATGACGTCTGGATCGCTCGGGGCGCGTTGATACAGACAGACATCCAAACAGACGGACGCATTTAAGAACTCTATGGGTAGGGGACTAAACCTTTAAGCCTAAGACAAACACAGAGCTTACATCTCAAACGTCGCTTATCTTAAGCGACATTCCATTACTTTTTTATGCCATTTCGAAGAATGGTACAACTTAATCGCCCCATCTTTTCTCCACTCTAATTGCTGGGTTCTCAACATCAAAGTCCAAATATGTACGCACGTTTTATAGGGTGAGGTATCTCACTGTCATGCGTTTCCTTAATTACTAGGTGCCGGAGTACTTCCGGGGAAATGTTAGTTTAACTTTTGGCTTTGATTCTTGTACCGGCGTTTTTAAATTGGAAATGTCAAACTAATAGCCAGGTTGGTGTGTGGCGTAAACAAAAAGTACATGTCGACAGTTATTCGTTATCGTCAATAGGACAGAAAAAGTAACCTTTTTAATTGCATTTCTTGGCGCGGACAGGTGTAAAAAACCAGGTACAGATGTGTTGTGATACAGCTGAAACATACCCAAAACCATGAAGCTGGAATATGGACATGCACTTTTTGCACACTTAGTAATATCTTGATTGATTCAAAACTATTTCTTTTTTCAAAAAAAATATCTTGATGTAACGTATGCAAAGCTATTTCAAAAAAATTTGTTCGTTAATCCATTGAGCTAAGGTATTTGTTATAGCAAAAGCGAGAAGTATAAAAAATTGAGCAAAAGTCGGCACTAGTACGAGGACTCAAACCAAATCGGACCAGTGCTTAGCCGAAAACTAATCTGCAAAAAAAGTATATAATAATATTACTTCGGCGATGATGAATCCGTTTCAAAGTGTTCCAAAACGAGTCAAAAATACGAAATAAGTCTACGAGAAAATATAGAACAAATAGGCAAATCCGTTGGAAGAATGCAAATTCTATGGATTGATGATTTTTTGGGTACATACTTACAATTTGTAAAAAATTTTAAACCCTACTGCTTTCAAGAACACCAGGACTTGTTTACATTTAATTGAAAGGTGACAAATTTAGTAACAATGACAGGTATCACGATCACTTGGAATGGTTCCTGGATATTAAAGCCTACGTGTGACCTTTTAGGACCTTTATTGCAAACGAAATTCGAGTGAGCTCCGAGAAAAAATGGAATATATTGTGCATATTTTCAGAGAAAGGGTCGAAACGATTTCGCGCTAAGAAACACATGTTGCAAAAAAGTGACCGAATGAGCGAACATGTGCTTTTTGTTAACACGCATTCTTTTTTCATAATGGTCCACATTATACTGACAGGTGAATAGCTGTAATAAACCCATAAAACCAATGGTAACGGTTAGCAAATTCAAGACCCATCGGTCCTATCCAGTTTTTTGCAACAAAATCACGCGTTTTTTTTGTTTATTTTCTTACTTTCAAACAAGAAACTTTCTCTCTCATTTTGCGCATTCCTGAGCCAAGAAATAATCAGCAGAGAAGAGCATTCCCCTCTAGGGGCTCAGAAATAGCGCTGACGTACAAATGAGTGATTGATGAAGTGTTTGCTTTTGCAACAGTCGTATTAGTTGCATTTAATTTTAAGTAAACACAAATAAATTTCGGAAAACAAGGATTAGCAAGCTTATAACTCGATATTCAGTTCAAAGTACATTCATTAACTGTTAAATTCTGCAACTCTTGACTTTCGCCTCAAACTCAAAACTTTTATTATGATGACAAAACAAAGCACATTAAAACTCATAACATATTTCCCATTAAGAAGTATGCTCAGTTGGGGAATGGGCAAGATTTGACCTTTTAAAATTAGGTGCTTAAGCTTGAGATTAATTCTTTGCGACACTAGAGATGGCTTTGCTCTTTGCTGAAAAGCCAAAACATTATCCTAAGGATTCGAGAAAGCCTAAGGGCCGAAGAGAGGCCTAAAGCCCACACTTAAGGCAAAGCCTTGGCATAGTTCGAGATATAAGTTTGAGCTTATTTTTAACATTAAAAAACACTAAAAACCACAAAAATTCCAATCGTAAATTTCTCAGTAGGAAAAGAAAGCGGAAAACATGAAATAGAGTGGAAACCTTTAAGTTAGAGAACCTAGACAGATAATAGAAGGTGGAGGGGATTGATGAGAAACTGGATACGCTCTTCTCTCTATTGTCTGTCTAGCTTCTCTAACATAGAAGTTTCCACACTATTTCATGTTTACCGCTTTCTTTTCCTACTGAGAAACTTCGACAGTTTTCAGTACTTCGTTAGTTATCACAAGTACCAAAGTCAAATAATGAATTTTTTCTTGATATCCAAGGAATTCTCGGAGTAAAAACTGTGCCTATCAAATTTTCTGATTATCCAAGTGCGATATTTCAAACAAGTGGCCTTAACGTCAACTATTCCCATGCGCTTCTTTCTTTGATAAATTATTGGACGTCGGAGTGCTGTCTTTTGAACATTCTAGCTTCATTTCGCGCTATCCAAGAGCGTGGCAGTACCATTGAACATACTTTCTCCTTGACTTTCGAGCTTGCCCATAACAGAAACCATGCAGGGAGGACAATCGTGCTCAAGTCGAGAACCCAGCAGAATTGATTGATTAGCGAGAGGAAGAGGTCGAAATCATCAAAAAAGAATTTGGTGGCCGAATATACGAAAATCTATAAGTTGATCGATTTAAATCGAGAATACGCTAAACTCTCTCTGCGCTAGAACGCCAAGCGTTTTAGCGCAATTCTGAGCACGGAATTTCTGGAGTCGATTTACTTTAATTTTTTTAATTTTTATTAAAAAGCCAAAAAAAAATAAAACAATTAAACAACGAAAAATATCAAAAAGTGCCATTTTTCGCATTCAGTACGAAAAGGCGTCGTGGCGTAACCTTGGCGTTCTTTTAGGGGCGTATTTTAGAGATTTTACAGTAGTTGGCAGAACGCCAGGCGGACCCGAAGCAACTGGTAGTTGCCTCGTCCGACCCCATTTCCGTAGACTTATGACACTAGATTGGGGAACAATACCCCTAGAATGGAATAAAAATATGTCCCGTTAAATCTTACATAAAATATTGCCATCGAAAGCTGTCCCATAAATGTGATGATGGCATAGATCGTGAGGCGTGACTCGATTTGCTGCTCGACTAATTTGGCCGCGGTCATACTTGTTTCACCTGTTCTCATATCTTTGTTCTTTTGACGGTACAGAATAATAATCGCAACGTTTAGGGCTCCTTAAAACAGACAGTTGGATTGTTTAAATTGTTATAAAATTAGTTTTGTTGAAGATTTGACCTATTTTCGTCACAATTTTGCCCAAATTCATAAATTGCCCAAAATTGCAATTTTGTACATTTTCTGACAAGAACTCGAATCGACGCTTGTGTCGAATGTGACCTTGTGACTTGTTTTTAAAGAATTTTATAGATAATTCTTGATTGCATTTTGCGCTATGGACAGTCTGTTCCCTCAATCGGATCTTAAGCATGTGTTTAATTATGGAAAAACGTGGTGTCTTCTAGAATAGACTATGACTGGGATCAATATTATTCTAGAAGCATATGAAATATTCTACCAAATTTTAAAAATTTCGGAATTCAAATCCATGATACCCCCTATGGTTTCGAAATTATAGGGAGCCATAGAAGGGTATCATGGATTTGAATTCCGAAATTTTTAAAAGCCTGAAAAACACTTTTTCTGGACAATTTCGATGCGCTGAGCACGAATCTGAAGTTAGTTTTTTATTGAGTCTAAAAAAATTTTTTTCCTAGTCAATTCTTTGGATTTAGAAGCATATACTGTAAATTCAGGGAGATCGCGTCGGCACCCAATCTGTTTAACTCGCTAGATAAAAATTATTACAAAACAGAAAAGGAAATTTCTAAAGATATGACCCAATAGGATGTTTAAGTAGATCCTAAAAACAACCATATCAGTCACGAGATATTTCAAATTTAAAGAGATAAAAGCTATCCATTCTCTCAGTAGTCCGCCTTCGAGAGGAAGAAGTCTCCTGGCAATAAAAACATCGCTAGTCTTTTTCATAACTCATTAAAGGTTTCTTAGGAAAAACGGAAGTTTGGAGTAATAAATTAAGCTAGCCTCCCAATAGCGAAATATCTGATGTGTGATGAAATTTCATCACACATCAGAATCGCCCCTGATTGGGAGGCTAGCTTTATACTTACCACAAATTAGACTAAATAGCAAAGCCGACACGGCAGCAATGTACGCAGATGCTATATGGTCATCATAAATCTAAAGTGGATCAGTATGGAAAGTATTGAATACATTTGACATTATGACCAATCATACCTTGGACGGGTCTGAGGCGTTGACAAACAGAGTGAAAGATCCGTTTCCAATATGAAACAACACAGACCATTTGTATGAGATCACTAGTATTGTGTAGGGTAACGGCGTTAGATACGTCACCAAAATGGACACTGGCAAGAGATATTTCCAGATCTAACAACTTTTCCTATTATCCCAGGGCATAATCATTTTTTGGGTTTGGTATTTACTCAATAAGGTTCTTATACTTAGTGAAACTTGTACGCTCCGAAGTCAGATTTTACGCTAGGTTTTTGTTCGAATATCCGCGGTTATTGAAAGTTTCAAATCGACCGGACTATCAAATTTTCGGATTATTACGGTATAATTGTATTTGTTATGCTCCTCTCAATTCGGTACAATCTTCTATGTGTTTCCTATTTTATATTCGTGGGTTTGTCTACCATCTCGCCAAACATCTTACCTTCGTGTGTCCAACGGGGAAAATAATCGACGTGAGCCGATTGAGCAAAATAAACATCGTTGATAGATTGTCGGCGTGAAATGAGTAATAATTAAGGAAGACGCCAAAACCCAATACCTGTGACGGCATAGACTTGATCAAGTCGATAAACAGCCCGAGGCATCCGAGTCGCATATAGAAATACGACAAGAAATAGTTAAAGAAATTCTGGAAAGCCAAGGCTAATGTAAGAATTTTTACTAGAATTAAAGGTGAGTTCTCTCCCACTTATACTCCAAGGGATACCTCAGGGGGTATTGTATCCAAGTTACAGGTAGCCCTCACGATAATTGCAGCACAGACTGCCACAAATTTGCTTGGTTAGGGGTTTTATTTTCGTAAGTCTGAGATACAATTTCCCACTTGCGGACCTAGCTGAACTGTGGTCCCGAGAAGTGGGACCTGGCGAAAATGAGTTAAATATGTTAAAAATTGGCAGGACCAGTTCTCTGGATCCGACTTCTCCTGATCCCACTTCTCCGGGTCCCACTTTTTCGACTCTGAGTGCCAGATTCCACTCTCAAATTGGCTGGTCCCAGTTATCACTTAAAAACATTTCTTGTTTTGTCCCTGCCCCAATTATATTATTATGGTTAATGGCGTCGCCAAATCGGTCATCTTTTCAGCCTCAACATGATCTATTGATGATTCATACGCATGATGACGTCGTCAACCATGACACCCTCTCTAAGGCTCGGGCGGCAGAGTGCGCGACAATTGCGCGCCAGCGTACGTTTAGGATTAGGCTTAAGAGGTGAGTAATGGCTGAATTGAAGCTTAAGCTAAGGCCTGCAAAATGAGCCATCACGTGTATCTCACGTTTAAGTTTAGGTTGAGTTATGACCAAATATGGTCACAAAATCCCAAATTTTCAAGTTCGAGACCATATTTGGTGTTGAACTCAACTTAAACCTAAGACATAAGTGATGGCTCATTTCGTAGGCCTGAGCCCAAGCTTCAATTTGAGCCATTACTCATCTCTTATGCTTAAGCCTTCGCTGAGTTATGATCTTAAACGTTCGCTGGCGCGCAATTGTCATACAGCCGGGCGGCATATTCAATGAATGCCGGATAAACAAACCAGAATGAACCGCGCAATAAAAAGTTTGAAGAATGATGAACAAAAATTTGACGAGTTCGTAAGAAGAACGAAGACCTGAAAAATATTTTTTAAGAAAAATGTTTGAGTTGCAAAATTAATACAAAACGGTTCCAAATTTGAAATTTATTTATTTTTTGCTTTCTCTATTTATCTATCTTTACTTTTCTTTACAAACCTCGATCATGTAAAGTATTAACGAAGGTACACCAATTATCAAAGAAAAAACGAATGGAGGAAGTGTCGCATGAGAAATAACAGCGCCCATTTGCTTAGAACTGCGTCTTAAATAAGCAATTACCGTATTTTCTCTAATAGAAGCCCCGGGGCTTATATTATTTCAATACCCCTCTAGGGGGGGCGTCTATTTCAGGGGGGCTTCTATTATAGGGGGGCTGTTATTATTTGGACCGCGCCGAAGGCGCGGTCGGAAAAATTTTCGCAAAATTTTCGAATTTTTGGCCCATTTTTACAACATTTTTGAAAAATTAAACGGATTTTGAATTGGCGCCAAATTTTTTTTGTCAAAAATGAGAATTTTTTTGCATTTTTGACCAAATTTCGGACAAATTTTCATTCTTTTGGTGAAATTTTGTATTTTATGACTGTTTTCACTATGTTGATTATTTTTATTTTTGGGATTTTATAGATTTTCATAGATATTTTTCATAGATAAATTACAAATGTTGTATATATGAGGTACTGCAACAGTTATTAATCAGCGCAATGACTAATAATCAATAATGCGCTGGTTCCGAATCTGCAATTATTTTTCACATAACGCATCAAAAAATGCATAAATGCATCAAAAATTTTTATAGCCATTTAGATGAATTTTTTCAACAATTTTTTAGTGTATTTTTGGGATTTTTTTGGGATTTTCATTGAAAATTTTAAATTAATTTAAATAATTTCAGATTAGATTCAATTTTTGCAATAAATGTCGCTTTTTTGAAAGGTGCATTTTTCATTCCATTTTACATTCATACCAAAAACCTGTAGAAATGCCAAAAATTCCATATTAATTTTTCTCTATTTTTAGCAAAAATTTGTAAAAATGCGTGATCCTAAAACCCTATTTTAGGAAGAAGGAAAGAGGAAATAGGAATAAGAATTTTGATTAAAGTTTAAAGACTGTCAAAACTTGGTAAAAATAGCATTAAAAAGCTACAACAGGAAAAATAGAGTTAAAATTGACATGTAAAAGATCTAAATTAATCCAAAATTAATCTAAAAAATAATATAATAATAATCTAAAACATTAGCTAAAAATAGACTAATGTCTAATTATTGTTTATTAATATTACACATACGGAATACTAGCTAAAAATAGCAAAAAATCGCGAAAAACTTGACTTGATCGTGTAAAATTTGACTTTATATGACTAAAATTAGCTTAAAAATTGGAAAATATGTTAAAAAATCTAAAAAATTAGCTATAAATAGGCTAAACTGTCTAATTTTTTGTCTATTTATATCAGACAGACGAAATACTAGCTAAAAACAGCGAAAAATTTGGAAAAAACCCACTTTTTTTTGGGGGGGGCTTTAATTATTTCAATACCCCTCCAGGGGGGCGTCTATTTCAGGGGGGCTTCTAATTTAGGGGGGGGCTTATATTAGAGAAAATACGGTAGGATATATGACATTCGTTTCGTATTACATTGACTCCGGTGGCCTTCCAAAGGTTTTGATGGTAGGTAAAAGAACATTTTCTTGGGTTGGATACTCAGTATCTCTATCCAACATCAAACTCATGCTTAAGCTCTAATCTATCCATGACTAAGCCCAAGCTTAAGCTTGAACTCAAGCCTCATCAAAAAGCAAGTCTACAGTTTATGATCATTCAATGGTAAGACAATGCCAAATTCGATCATATAGCGGTCCTATAAGGACACTCGGGTGGTTTCTCTCAATTTCCGCGTAATTTCATTATTCAGTTATAGTGAACATTCAGTTTAGTTAATAGGCTGTGACTTGGTAAAGAGCCTTTCTGGGTGGTCTAACGGCTTATAAAAGGGAAATAGTGCGAAAAGTACAAGTTCCTCTTTGCCATGCGATTTTTGCTAATTTTATTTGCAATAAGTAAGTTAGGGAATTTACAAGTTCGTTAACGTGCGAATGAATAACTAAATTGGTACAGGTAGACACCGCATTTTTAAACGTCTCAATCGATTTTACGTGCAGAGCTCTAACGCCTCCGAGAGATAAAAATTTGGAAGATAATTGGACAAAATGGTCACATTTTGTCGATTTTTGCATTTTTACCTCTTCGTGATTTTGAAAAAATAAATAATGGTAAATTTGAACAAAAACGGTAAAATTTTGGAAAAGCAGCATTTTTTAACCAGGATACGACTTTTGAAAATGATCAATCACCGTTTATGATAGCAAGCGGGTCGAAAAGAATCGAGATCGCATTAAATCATCATTAAACACAGCCTTTTTAATGACTTCAAAAGTGCACAAAAAATTTTGTACTTTTCAAATACAAATCATAAAGTGAATCATTATTATTAAATTACTCATAAAAATATACTTATAAATATCATTTGAAAATTTTTAATCTAAATATTGCTTTTTCCTTTCAGGAGGGGATTCGCTTCCTTCTTCAGTCTTCTTTCCTTCCTGTTTTGCGCTTCTGTCCTTTCTTTGCAATTTGATAGGTACATATTCTGTGTGGCGTTTTCCCTCAGGCGATTTGAAGTTGGTCGGTAGCAGTCTAAATTTCATTTTTTAAATTATCAAATTGTGGCACAACGCCAAAGTGAAATATAGCAAAAAATTAGCACAAGATTTCAGAATGACGTAATCTCTGCATTGGATTTTTGGGAATACTTTTATGCTACTACGGCTATGTTATTTCACAATAAAACGACAATAGAGAACGACGGAGTTCTCGAGAAAAGAGAAGATTGCTTTCTGAAAAGAGAAATTTTCTTTCTTCTCTATCATTTTCTGTCGTCTATACATAGTACCAAAAAATACCAAATAGCATTTTGATGGCCATATATGAGTAACACAGCTTAAGTAATACCTGTTGTACAAAGTGCTTCGTTTCATTTCAATGTTGTATATTTCCTTCAATTTGGCCCTTAGTTCGTCCAGCGTCAAATCCGATCCATATTCTTCGACGATAGCTAGAATGCGATCCTGAAGCTCTGGGTAGGTCTCTTCGTATCTAAAAATTGTATCACATAATTTTTTGGTATAAAATTAGATAAAAGATGGAGCTATAGATGCATTTAAATATGAAAAACTAGTTCCAAATATTACTTTTAGATTAGTGTAGAAGACTCCAAAATTATGAATTAACGCTCCCCAATGGAGAATGTACAATCCATTTCGGGCTTAATAAAAATCTTAAGCCGATCATTGATTCACCAAATATTTGATTCTACGAGTACATAGAGTCTAAGAGTATTTATAATCCAAAGGTAAAAAAAGTACTAACATTCCATTACCAAAGCCCATCCTCTCCAAATGAGTACCAAGTTACGGGTTTATTGTTGGCACATTTCGTTTTATAAGTTTCCGTAAATTACCTTGGGCGCCCGACGGGTCTCGGCATATGATTTATTCGGTTGATACTGCGGCACTTTCTTGCAGCGAGCTGTCCACTCTAAAAAGAAAAAAAAATGGTAAAAACACCTCTACTTAAAAATACTCACCTGTAACCTTCTGAGTTGCTTCTCATTTTTTAGCACGCTTTCTCGCAGTTCCAGCAATCTTTTCGCGTCGATGTCCGTGAGGGATTCCTTCTTCAAAATTTCGTCGAGTTCCTGATTTGCGTGCAAAATTTGTGCTTTGAGCGTTTCTTGAGCGGGTGCAGACCGTTTCGTTAACGGTTCCAAAGTTTGGCTGTTTGACGTGGTTGAGGACGAGGAGGAAGAAGCTGCCTCATTTTGAGATCCACTTTCATTCTTCGGGATTCGAGGATCCTGGAAAAGCACAATATTTTTCGTAGTCTGAATAATTTTTCTTGCCCGAAATTTTATTTCTGATTTGAGCTTGCTTAAATCTCAGGTTAAGCTAAGCCAACGACAAGGTCTAAGCGGCTACATTAAACAAGAGGAGCCATTGACTCATCCAAGATTTTCTGGAAGTCCAGATATCGCTATATTTCTTTCTTTTTTTCTCTAGCCGTCATTGAAACGTTCTTCTCATGGGAGTGCGTGTCCCTAGATGCGCTAGGCTTAAATCTGCACTAAGCGTAGTCTTAACTTCAAGCTAAAGCCCCGAAGATTTAGAAAATAGTTTAGTACATGAAAAGATTAATACCTGAAAAAGGATCGTCTTCAAGTGCGCGAGCGCTGATGGAATCTGGAAGTCTTCCGGAAGGTACCCAGCGAAGGATTCTGGACTGTTTTCCATTTTTGTGGAATACAAACACAATTGCACAGAAGAATTTGAAGCAACTTGAAAAGAAAGCTAAGAAAGAACTGAGAAGCGAGCCAAAACTCAAAATACACTGCGGAATGACAAAAAAATTTAGCGTTGGCAGAAAAGGCGGCAATTCAAACGAAAGTTTAGTTTTCTGGGCTTAGAGATTTAGTTGTACGGAGTTGTTCTTGTAAGTTAAAATTTTTGCATGATATTTCTCTCTCATAGTTGATGTGGTGACCAAATCGACCATCTTTTCAGCCTCAACATGATGATTATTATGTCTACTTCCTTCAATTTGTCCCTTAGTTCGTCCAGTGTCAAATTCCGATTTGGGCCCTTGATAACGGGAAAAATATTAGTTTTTCGAAATTTAACGATTTTCTTACTTTCAGAGCGTATGGATATCCATACGCTGGTCACCATTCGGTTCAATCTCTCATATGGTGCCTAACGTATGGAAATCCTTACCCAAACCAAATTTCATAGAAATAAGACCTGTAATTAGCCAAAAAAATATTTATTCAACGGTACAATTACACTATGACACAACATGATACGCCTTAAAACATTGGTCATGCAATCCTACACCACATTTTTCGCACTTTCTGGTGGTTTGACTATTACATTCAGCGCATCGAATCCTTGTTTCGTTAATAACTATCCAGTGATCTCGACGGTCGTATCGAATGTCCTCGCTGACCCTTGGTTTCTTACCCCGTGATTGAGGCTGGAAAGAGCTTCGTTTTGGTGCTTGCTTGTAAGCATGTAAATAATACTGCACAATTTGACGGCGAAATTCCAACAAAGTGACGTTGGGATTGTAAATCCTGTAGATCTGCCATGCATTTTGCACACTCGTATCAAGGCAGAATGAAAAGATGCTAAACCACCACTTTTTCGATCGGATGCCGGTTCTAAATCACTTTTTCCGATAACGAGAATAAATAGTGAAAAATTACCTATAACGAGATATGTTCTGGTCCATTTGATCGACACCACACATGACGGTATTGTATTGATGAACAAGATTTGGCTGGGTCACTAGCGAGCGCTCCTTTTCCTTTGCAGACCAACGCTCCATTATTTTGATGGGCTCGACAGCATCTACCGTAGAGAGCATATAAACAGGTCTAAAATCTAAGTGTAATTTTCAATAAAACGAAATTTGCTATTCACCCGTTATCAATCCACAGACACGCCAAAATATCGGTCTTTGTTTCAAATGCCCAGTCGTAAGAACCTTGTTCGAGACCATTCTTTGAATTCCTTTTTTGTTTATGGTCAAGTGGACAATCTTTGAGACGATTATGTTGAATCGTTCCTGTATAGCCAATGTTCCTCATTTTCAACTGATGTACCAAATTGAGCCTAAAGATTTTTGTAAGTTACCCTTCTAGTGAGTTTAGCTGCTACCCGGTAAGAAATCGATCCCCATAAATATGGAACGACACGTGTTGCGGCAAACGAGACACGAGATAGGCGATCGCAGATCCGCAGGCACCGAGGCTTTTATCAAATGGTACTTTTCCTCCGGTACCTTGGTAAGGTTCAAATTGTATCAAATAACCGGACTTATTCGCTATGGACCACATTTTGTACCCAAACTGAATCGGTTTTCCTCGGATAAACTGTTTAGCTGAATGCCTTCCATAATGTGGTACCATGCTGTAAAATACCCTATTGAACCTAGTAGTGCATACAATACAATGTTACCTCTCATGCACCGCCAATTTACGTTCGAAAACAGCATATTCTTTATAGCGAGCATTTACATGGTCCAGCAAAGGTCGAACTTTAGAAAACTTATCGGTTTTGTCCAGATTTGCGTAATCATTGAAATGGAGATATCGCTTAATTTCTTCGAATCTATCCCACCTCATTGTTTCTGAAACCATAGGCATATGCGTTTCGCTTCCTTCTTCCCACATCATACGCCAATTTGGAAGGTCGATGTATCCGGACAGAAGCATTATTCCAACGAAAGCTTTGAGCTCATCAATTCTAACAGTGAATTTCTTATGCAACGAAATCGCATAAAGCTCGCTTTGCACTTTCATCATGTTGTAAAGCTGTAAAATTATCAGGTATAACAGATAAAATCGAAAAAATCTTACATCATCCGAGAAAAAAAGTTCAAACATCTGGACCGGAGTGTGATACGTTAGTTGATCCAAATGAGCATTGTCTATATCACCTGCGTGCAAATCAGCTAAACAAAAAACTTATTTACTATTTTTGTTTACGTTCTTACCAAAACTTCCATGTTTGGACCATTTCAATTGAGCAGGCAAAGGAGGATATGTGACCGATCCTGGAGTGCTGACATCCATGGCAGCCGCATAATCTTCTTCGAATAGATCATCCTGGTGGCCTTCCGCAGCTTGTACCCGTAGCTCAGCGTTAGCCAATAATTGATTTCTGTTGAAATTGTCCATATCCCCGTCGACATCCTCGTCTGCAGAGTCTTCATCCGACAAATTTTCGTTTGTTGGCGGCTCGAGAAACACGTCTGCACCAACTATTGCGTCATCCATATCGAGTTCTTCCAAGTATTCCAGCGCTTGCTCCACGTTCATGGTCTTTCTGGAATAAAAAACGGTGAAATATTACCTAGACTAGAAAGTAAGTTACGTATGGATGTTTGTATCGTTTTCTTTACTACGTAAAACATAAGTCATAAATATATAGAAAGCATAAAGAACTAGAGATTTCTGTTAGAATGTGTAACTAAAGAAATTACCTAAAGTGAGACATGTTTCGGAAAATGCGAGGTTCTCGAGAGAAACCATTCAGAAATCTGAAATTATAAAAGCATGAATGAATATTTATTTACACATCGATTAATTACTTTATAAAGAACACATATAAACAACGAAAAACGTAGTCGCGTTTTTAATTCAAATAAATATTACTGAAAATTTGATGCGTATGGAAATCCATACACTGGGAACCAAAGGGGGATACCCTATAGCCTAGGGGTAAAAACAAACCCAATATTCCATTCCCAAAGCCTATCCTCTAAATGAGTAGCAAGTTATGCGTTTACTGATCGCAAATTTAGTTTTATAGGTAAGCATAAATTACCTTGAGCTTGTGCTCGGCATAGGATTTACTTGGTGGATGCTGCGGTACTTCCTTGCAGCGAGCTGTAAACACTAAAAAGAAAAATGGTAAAAATCAAATGCCGTATTTCCTCTAATTAAGCCGCGTAGGCAGAACGCCAAGATTACGCCAAGGCCATTTTCTAGGTTTTTAAATTTGCTAAAAATTCTGAATTTGTGATATGTTGTAGCTAAAGACTTAAGCTACAACATTTTCAAATTCAGAATTTTCTAGAAGCTATAAAGCGGATTGCCAAGCTTCGAGCGTCAATTCGAAAGGGAGCTCAATTAGAGGAAATACGGCTCACCTGTAAAAACACCTCTACTTAAAAATACTCACCTGTAACCTTCTGAGTTGCTTCTCATTTTTTAGCACGCTTTCTCGCAGTTCCAGCAATCTTTTCGCGTCGATGTCCGTGAGGGATTCCTTCTTCAAAATTTCGTCGAGTTCCTGATTTGCGTGCAAAATTTGTGCTTTGAGCGTTTCTTGAGCGGGTGCAGACCGTTTCGTTAACGGTTCCAAAGTTTGGCTGTTTGACGTGGTTGAGGACGAGGAGGAAGAAGCTGCCTCATTTTGAGATCCACTTTCATTCTTCGGGATTCGAGGATCCTGGAAAAGCACAATATTTTTCGTAGTCTGAATAATTTTTCTTGCCCGAAATTTTATTTCTGATTTGAGCTTGCTTAAATCTCAGGTTAAGCTAAGCCAACGACAAGGTCTAAGCGGCTACATTAAACAAGAGGAGCCATTGACTCATCCAAGATTTTCTGGAAGTCCAGATATCGCTATATTTCTTTCTTTTTTTCTCTAGCCGTCATTGAAACGTTCTTCTCATGGGAGTGCGTGTCCCTAGATGCGCTAGGCTTAAATCTGCACTAAGCGTAGTCTTAACTTCAAGCTAAAGCCCCGAAGATTTAGAAAATAGTTTAGTACATGAAAAGATTAATACCTGAAAAAGGATCGTCTTCAAGTGCGCGAGCGCTGATGGAATCTGGAAGTCTTCCGGAAGGTACCCAGCGAAGGATTCTGGACTGTTTTCCATTTTTGTGGAATACAAACACAATTGCACAGAAGAATTTGAAGCAACTTGAAAAGAAAGCTAAGAAAGAACTGAGAAGCGAGCCAAAACTCAAAATACACTGCGGAATGACAAAAAAATTTAGCGTTGGCAGAAAAGGCGGCAATTCAAACGAAAGTTTAGTTTTCTGGGCTTAGAGATTTAGTTGTACGGAGTTGTTCTTGTAAGTTAAAATTTTTGCATGATATTTCTCTCTCATAGTTGATGTGGTGACCAAATCGACCATCTTTTCAGCCTCAACATGATGATTATTATGTCTACTTCCTTCAATTTGTCCCTTAGTTCGTCCAGTGTCAAATTCCGATTTGGGCCCTTGATAACGGGAAAAATATTAGTTTTTCGAAATTTAACGATTTTCTTACTTTCAGAGCGTATGGATATCCATACGCTGGTCACCATTCGGTTCAATCTCTCATATGGTGCCTAACGTATGGAAATCCTTACCCAAACCAAATTTCATAGAAATAAGACCTGTAATTAGCCAAAAAAATATTTATTCAACGGTACAATTACACTATGACACAACATGATTGGTTGGAGGCAAATTTTATAACAAGTTAACCTAAATTTATTCCATAAGGATTTTATCTTACTTCTCATTTTTATATGCTTTTTCTCTCTTTGCCCTTTCACTCTTGACTGTAATCATCATAATTTTCGTAGCATCGAAAAACTCCTTTGACAAACAATTTCGACAAACGTATCATTTATTTCACTAAAACAAAAAATCACAATATCGCATCGAAAATCAAAATATCGCTTGAAGATACAAACTCGTTACCACTCAGAATCTCGGAAGTTGGGACAATTTTTTAATTATGAAGAAATTATGCGAATAGAATCGAAATCAATCACATCTCACATAATATCGTCGAAATGATTATGAGTATGTCGGAGAAGATCGGTAGGGCAAATATTGAATTTGTAGCAAATTTTTTCTGGAAGACAAATTTCGTGATTTAAATCCAGGTAATACAAAATTCGCTGGGAGCAATAAAATATTTTAAACGAAATTCGGAGCTCAGAAAAGTTGAGAGTTATGAGCCTTGAAAGTTCATCATAATAAGGTCATTATCACTTAACTTTAAGGAGCTATAACTCGCGATTTGATTTTAAAAGTACCTCATTCCTCTCGGTGAATACTTTCGAATGATATAATACATTGCTTCGTTTCGTAAAAGTTTCATGTCCATAAAAACATGCCGCAAAATTAATAGGAAATAGGTAGAGTGGCTGACATTGTACTAGAGAGAGTATTTTTGGTCGTTGAAAAGAAAAAAGACCAGAAAAATAAAACAATTAATATAACAAAGGTTAAGTAGAAATAATATCGCAACAATTAACTTGCGGGAAAAGGTCTGAATGCCTTAGGTCTAAACGGAATCCATGTTTTCATATTGAATTGATTGCTCAATTTCTGACTCCATACTAGGCTTTTTCTCCAGTGCGAAGGCATCCAGACCAAACAACAGTCAAAATTCGTATTAGATGATACTTAAAACCGACACTAAATATATTATGAATGATAATAAGTTAAAAGTACAAACTTTAACAAAGAAATCGCAACAATTCGCATTCCATTCATTCTTTTGCGCCATTAATTTCGATTCCCGCGTCTATGGCCAGAGACCTGAACACAGAGTTGGGCTTGGCCAACAATGCCTGCGGGGTATCAAATTCCACGATTCGGCCCTGGTCAAAGACCATCAGTCTGTCGCAGTCCATGACCGAGTGCAATCTGTGCGCGATAGTCAAAACGGTGCAGTCGCTGAACTGTTCCCGGATGGTCTTCTGGATGAGTTGGTCGGTTTCCATATCAACGGACGCGGCCGCCTCGTCCAACATCAACACTTTGGATTTCCGTAAAAGGGCACGCGCTAGACAGATGAGTTGCCTCTGGCCGACGCTAAAATCAAAAATAGTATTGAGAGAAAATAAAAAATAGAAAATGGCCAAAAAATTAGAAAAGAACGCTTTTACAAATTTCTGCCCAAAAATTCCGGGCAGAATTGAGAGAAAATTGCTAAGAAGTTCTGAAAATTCTCATCAAAAGCTTTCACAAAATTTTCCAGACCTTTTTCTCATTATTTAAAATAGATTTCTCTTTTTTATCACTTTTAACTTCCCATATAAACTGTTCAACCTACCTCAAATTTTCTCCGCCTTCAGAGATTTTGTGCTCCAGTTTTTCTGGCAATGTTGAAACGAAAGTGTCCATAGAGGTAAGTTGCAAGACCCGCCAGATATCCGGAGTGTCATATGTGTTGAATGGGTCCAAATTTGTCCGAAGCGTTCCGGAAAACAGCACAGGATCCTGAAAATATATTTCGTGTCTGACATAATTTATAGGCAAATCATATATTCAAAAGTTAATTTTATTACTTTCAAAAATATCCCCGAGCTAGCTCGCAAAATTCGAATTCAATTAAGATGCAACATTACTTCATTTTTAATTTTTTTAATTACAAACCTGTGGCACGATGGTCAATCTCGACCTGAGGTCTTTCAGTCCCAATTTGGCGATATCCAAATCGTCGATGATAATTTTTCCACCCGCCGGTTCCACCAAACGGAAAAGAGCCAAAGTCAAAGAGCTTTTGCCAGCACCGGTCCTCCCGATGATTCCCACTTTCTCGCGTGGCTTGATGTGGGCGGTGACTCCTTTAAGTACCAAGTCGAGATCGGGACGGTAGCGAAGCTCAACGTTCTCCAAAATCACTTCGCCTCTGGTTGGCCAGACTTCTGACAGAACGACTTCAGGGCCGGTTTCCAAAGACGCCTGAAAATATTAAAATTTCACAAAATTTATGAAAAATGGCAGCTTTTGAATTTTTTGCAGAGTTTAATTTTGGGGGTACTGTTTTTGGGTATGGGGAAGTTAATGAAAAAGGCGTTCTGGGAGAATCTGGAGTATTTGAAGGCTGAAGGTGGGTCCGAGCAAGCAAGCGAGCAGAGCGATCCATAGCCGACCTGCACTACCACCACTGATTTGAACAGGCGCCACAATTCACAGATGTTACTTATTTCAATAGTTACCTCTGTCGGGATTGCGGTATATTCGCTGATTCTTTCCACGGAAACGATATTGGCTTCCAATTCACTGGTCATCCTGACGGCCCAGTTCAAGGTTTGGGTCACGCTCAGAGCGTAGGAAACCGAAAGTCCAACCAAACCGGCAGTGACACCACTGCTGTCTCGAAATACTGCGGCGAACATTGCGGAAGATAGCACAATCACATTGCCGACGAGCTAAATTTGGATGCTTTATATACAAATTTTTCTGAAAGATTGGTGGCAAAACGAAATTTTAATAAAAATGTATGCAATAGTTAAATTTTTACAAAAATAAAAACTTTTGGTAGTTTTTCTTTAATATTTGGTAAGCATTTTTTATATTTTGTCAATTTCATTGTTTTTCTAAAAGTACACAGCTCCAAACTGCAAGTAACTAGTTAAAATTCACCTCAAGTCTCACAGCCAGCCATCGATTCGAGATGAGTGAAGGGAAAAAGGCCACCAAGTTGTGGTCCACTCTGTTTTGAGATTCTACCAAGAAACGGTCCGCGGATTGATAGGCGCGGATTAGACTGGCACCTTGCACGGATTCCTGAAATTTAACAGTATACAGTACCTTGAAGAAAGGAGAAAATTCGCAAAACTGTACCTGAAAGTGTGAGTAAATCGGTGACCGAGTGGTTGACTCCAACCGCTTGAGTTGCCTCGAGGTACTGACGTAGAAGCGCTGAAATAATAAAAATGACATTACGCATATCCTAAGGGGAATAATTCATGGAACGGAGGATAGGATAGGTACATATTTGTGACGAAATTTATTCTCAGGTCAACCTAGCTTATATGGGTTTGGGTCAATATTGATTTTTAGACTGAACAGATTTTGCTTGGATTAACGTTTTCCTTGCTGCAATTTTTTTGTTGCGAAATCATATTTTCCGAGAATTTTCGTAAAAATTGTTGCGAAAGATATCAAGTTAGGTAAAATTAGAAAATTTAACTCAAGAACAATGTTTTCGCGAAAAAATTTCGTTTTGGAGGTTAGGAAATTTGAGATTGCAGCAAAGTAAAAACTTTTGGCCAAAAAAAACGTTATCCATTTTGCCCAGGCAATCGACAACTTTTTGGTCATCTTTCTAACCGATACAAAGATTTTCTTTTCAAAAATGTACTCCTTATACCTCTTGACCTGAGAATAAAAGGCTAAACTAAGGATTGTATTTAGTGCACGAACATTAACACAGGACATAAATACACTTCGGTCACGCGCTTTCGAATCGCCGCAATTATAACGGTGGACTTTGATCGTTAAATTGTGCGTTAATGTGTGAGGTGCGTTCTAAGCTCAATCTTAAGTTGAGCTTGAATAATCGTTTTTAAGCTTGTGGCTACAAAACCAGAAATTGCGGTGATTCGAAAGTGGTGTGAATTCGCGGTGCTTTTAATTTTACTATCCCTATTTACTACTTAGTAACTAACTACCGTATTCCCTGTAATTACTACCCCGGGGTAATAATTTTTCAAACAAGCTCCAGGGGGGTAATAATTAGAGGGGGGGTAATAATTACAGGGGGGGTAATAATATTTCAATGTCGCCGCGCCGGAGGCGCGGCGAAAATTTTGAGAATTTTTTACGAAAAACTAAAAATTTTCAATGTACTGGGGTTGAATATTTCAAAAATTTATCGTCAGAATTTACCTTTTTAGCTAAATTTCTGAAACTTTTTTGCATTTTTGTCAAAGTTTCTCGAATAATTTTCAAAATTTAAACCATTTTGAATTGGCGGCCGAAATTATTTGGGCAAGATTTGAATTTTTCTAATTTATTATCAATATTTTACTAATTTTCATGAGATTTTTATGAAAGTTTACCATTTTCTGAATGATTTTAAAATTAATCTCTAAATTTTTAAGCGCATTTATTGCTCATTGTTGACTATGAATTTTACTTTTTTAGCTATGTTTCTCAAATAATTTTCAAAATTTAAACCGATTTTTTCCTTTCAGTTTTCACAATTTTTTATAATTTGAGTGAAGTCTAAATTTGACTGAAGGCTAAAGGCGGTTACTATACTAGTTTATAATAAATAAATTTCAATATAAATTTGAAAATGATATAAAAATGACTAAATCGAAAATGGAAAGTTCGATAAAAAAATAGATAATTTTTCGTTTTTATTCGAAAATACGAATTATTTTTCTATTATTCTTATAACGGAACAAAATAAAGGTCTAGTGAAAATAATACAAAAACGGAATTCTAAAAAGTTGAAAAATGTTAAACTTTAAGTAAACACTATTAAAAAACTAAATTATATTTTTATTATATTTTTGGCAATTTTCAGGAGATTTTTAAATATTTTATTTAAATTTGCCAAAATTTTGTAAAATTTTGAATAATAATATCAGATTTAAATCCCTAAAATTAACCTTTACATTAAAATGTTGTAAAGGAATTTTCACAAAAGTTTTACCTTTAGTTGAAGTTAAAACTAAAAAGCAAAACTTCATAAAATTTTGCTACTTTTTTGCAATATTCTGCAACTTTTAACCACAATTTGGCAAAAATATAAATTTATCTAAAAAATAGTACAAAACAGTATTGAAATGTCTAAATAAATAATAAAAACGAGAAAAGAAATAACGGTGGTTTCCATCGTCATTCTCTTGTTTTCTCAAAATTTGGCCAATTTTTGGCCACATTTAGGAAAATATTGCTAAAAAATATGGCAATAATCTAAATTTAAGCTAAAAGCAGTAAAAAATAGACTAAACTGTCTATATTTTGTCTATTTAAGTTTGAAATACGAAATCATAGCTAAAAACACAACAAAAATAGAAAATTTGGCTTATTTTTGGCACATTTTGGGGGGGGGTAATAATTACAGGGGGGGTAATAATTAGAGGGGGGGTAATAATAAATCGTTCGAGCTCCAGGGGGGGTAATAATTAGAGGGGGGGTAATAATTTCAGGGGGGTAGCAATTACAGGGAATACGGTACTTGAATTTTACTATCCCATAATCCGGTTCAATCACATCCCGTTCAATAATCTTTGGTGTACTAAAAAGCGCAAGTGTCAAATATGAGTGCAAGTTCCAATAATCGGCGACACAAGCGACGAATATAAACTAAAATTGAATAAAAAGCAACCAGTTGTGTCAAATTGCGCAAAATTTTGCCAAATGCCAATGTAGAAATGAGGTCCATGCGCACATATTTGACACCTGTGACAACTTTTGCAACGAAATTTAAGCTTATTTCAAGCACCACCACCGTTACTTGCGAAATAATGTTATGTTGTACTACTTAGTGATTCGATACTAACGTCGCTATTAAGGATTCATCCAGAAATTAGCATGGACAAAAATGAAGGAAATTTTAAAAATTTCTGGATGAATTCTGAGGTATCATTATAACATTTGGTTAAAATAATAAAAGCGTTACGGACCAGCATGGAACCATAGAATATGGCTAAAGGCACTAACACGAACACAAACGACGGCACAGCGAAAGCGATCAGCGCGATAATCTCCACCGAGGCGATCCCTGTCCGCACGAATCCCATCACCGAGCGCGGAATATTCGTGTCGAGAAAGTCTACGTCCTATAGAGAGTTCAAACAATGATTCTCGGTTAAAATTAGTGTCGCAAAATCTTTGTGTATTAGGCTTTTCAATATTTATATCGCATATTAATAAGTTTAGCGCTTTTTAGTTTTTGCAATTTTTATGTGACATGAAGTAGGATGTGTTTTCGTAGTATTGTTAGATAAGAAAATAAGAGAAAAAGTAGTTAGTATGAAAAGTAGTTAGTGTTAGTAGATGAGCACAGATCAAAATGCCCAAACTTGCATTTTGGACATAGTAGAAATTCACAACAAAATGTTACAGTTCCGAAATTTTTCAACAAAACTTTGGCAAATATCCAGAGAGAATAGAAATAAGTATTGAAACCCTTGTACTTATATTTGACACTTGTACTCATTTTGCACTCTTAAATGTTTTAAATTCGTGCGAAGGTGCAATCCAAAAATGCGGCGTTCGCAACAAATGATATTTGTGTTAATAAGCGTGTAACTATTAACTTATAAAATAAAAAAGCAGACGGACCAGTATTGAAGCGTAAAACATGGACAAAGGCACGAGAACGAACACAAACAATGGCACTGCGAAAGCGATCATTGCGATAATTGATATGGATTTTGTTGCCGTGTGCACAACTCCGATTATCAGATCCGGGATTCTTGTGTCAATGAGGTCAATGTCCTATACAAGTGGATTATGAGTTTCTTCATCAAATTAGGTATTGCCAGTTTTCAGATGTTTATTACGGAGAAAAAATCGTAAAGGTTTTCGTAAGAATCAGATTTTGTATTTCTAAAAAAGTAGATTTAAGTTCCCTAAAGGTAACATAGAGATCTGAAACCTTTCAGTCAGATCATCTGTCGGTCTTTGGCTTCACAGCCAAACAGGTATAGGACTCGGGTCAGAAAGTTTCTAGCCTTCGATGATCTTTGATCTTCTAAGGTATCAGTTAGACAACAGTCCCCATGTAACTCTTCGTGATTAGTGTAAAATGCATTGTTAGCAAGCGACTATATTCCAATAAATAATAGTTCAAGACAAGCACCCAAAACAGGTGACACGACGACACAGAAAACACACATAAAGAATAGGTAGGGGAAGGGTAGAGGGAGTAAAAGAAGAAAAACGGAACCATGAGATAGAAGTAGACGAGCAGGATGCCGAACATGGGCAGCGCGACCTGCGGAGTGACAATGATCGGCACCGCAAGCGTGGCGATGCTCATAACAAGGCAGCCTATGAAGTTGAGCACTGTGCCCGGCAGTCGGGTGTCCACAAAGTCAACGTCCTATGCATTTACAGTATGGAAATAAATTCAAAAACCAAGAAAGTTACGAATTTTCACATGTTAGATATTTTCCGAAATGGTTTTTTCAAAATTTTATTTTGGAATAAATAATTCATTTCCACATTTTGAACAATTTTCGAGAGAATAAAGTGCCACCAATTTAAAGGTTCATTGTTTAAGTTGGAGCGATTAAAATGTTTTTATTTTTACCTGAATTTGTAAAAACTTTGCAAAATTCTAAATTTTGCATAAAATTATCCTGAATTTTTTTGAATTGCGCATAACTCTCTAATAATTCACGAAGAAAAAACCCTCGGGGCTGGTTGAAAAATTTACCCCGCCCGCTTTAGATGTTTGACCTATTAAATTTAAACCCCTCAAATTTCACAGCTAATGTTGAATAAATTTACCCGGAGTTATATTAGAGAGTTTGCGGTATATTGAGCTACAAATTTCCATGAAACCAACCTTTCCGAATCTATTCAGGATTCGGCCCAATGGCGTTACGTCAAAAAATGACATTGGCGACCTGAGTAAATTTTTCAGCATTCCTTCGTGCAAAATACAGCCGGCCTGGACCATTCCTAGTGCCATAATAATTGAGGCAAGTGCGACGAAGATAGCTAAATTTGTGCCTATTTGCATACAAACTTTAAATTTGAATTGGCGGGAAGTATTTTCCAAACAGACATAAAATTTTCACATGAATCAATGATGAAATTATAATTTATAGATAGAAATTAACCAAAAAGTAAACAAAATTAGTTTTATTATTCAAGTACATTTTATACTTTTGCCATTGTTGCACAAAATTAGTTATTATTAATCTCGAAACCTTTACAAACCTTGTCCCAATCCAAGCGCCGTGTATATGGCCAACCGCTTTTGAGTCTCCCATCCACTGCTGCTATTCGTCTGGATCTCTTTGGCATGATCCGACCAGTCGGCCAACCACAAATTACTACAGACTCCCAGGATGCTCGAGAAGATGTAAATGCCCAAAAATACGGAGCAAATAACGTATCCGATGGCTCTCAGGTAACTCAGGTATACGCTCAGTTTCACCTGTCCGGTTTCCATTTCCTCTTTCTCGATTATCCTTGAGGGCTTTGGTGGCGGCAGCTAAAACAGGAAAAGGTTATTTGAATTCCCGCCATAGCAATTTTTTGAGATTTAGGTTGAAAATATACGTAAAAAATCGCCAAGAATGAACATTTTTCCAAAAATGAACATTAGTAAAATATATATCCAAAAATGCAAAAAATCGAAAAGCAAAATGAAAAATGTACCGAAAATTGTTTTTAGGCAAAATGCACTTTTCCGGGAGATTTTTTGATGTCACTAAAGAGGTAAAAGCAGAACTAGGCCACGGTTAGACGCCAAGCCGGGGCAGAGCAGACAATCGGATCCTAGTTTTTTCTCAAAAGATCTCCTCACCGGACTCCCGAGACCGTTACTCTTGGCTGTGGATCCAGCCAGACTATTGACCGAGGTTGCAAGAACCGGTGGCAGTGGTGTAACCCTAACCGGCGTTCCGGGCTGGACGCTATTTGCACGATTTAGTGGCGAAGTTGGCCTCGATGGAATTTCTCCCTCAGGCGATATGCTTCTTTGTTGGGCCGCGATGGACTCCGATACCTTCGAGAGCTGCCTTTCGAGATACCGCCGCTTTTCCGGATCAAACCGCTCCAGTTCAGCCAAAACTTCTTGGACTTCCTCGACTAAAAATAAAAAGTTAAACGAAAATCCAGTGGAATCTCAATGGATGCACTAGGAATCCATTGCCAAATTTTGATTATAAACGTTACCGCTTTCTCCAAAACTGACAGATCTCGCTCGATTCTTTGTTTCTTCTACCAGAAATTCTTCCAGGATCTCGGAAAATTCACCGGATCCACAGAGCAACTGTTCGTAGCTTCCAGATTCGGAAATTCGACCATCTAAAATTTAAAAAATAATATTTGTTCCCACAAGACGACAATATTTAAAATCATAAGATCTCTTAATAAATTGCACAATATTTTTGTCTATATTTTTTATCTATATTATTTATGGAAATAGATAAAATATAGCTTCCATTTACAAGAATGGAAAAATTGAGCGTCATTCCTATAACGCATATCTCTTTTTCTGTACCCATTCCCTATAATGGAATGGAAATGGAAGATAATGACTAAAAGGATATAACATCCTATTTCCGTTCACAAGGGTATGATTAATATGAACACTGAAAGATCTATTCCCGGAAGAGAATGTAAGAATTTAACCAAAAAGGCTATCTATTCCGATTAGTTCAGCGTTATACATACCTTTTATCACAATAACTTGATCACAATACTTCAGGAAGGGCAATCCATGAGTCACAAACACCCGCGTTTTCTTCGCCAGCATTCCATTCGGGCCTAAAATTCCATTACAATAACCGAGCTTTCCATAAACCGAATAAAAAATCTAACCAATGACATTCTCGAAGATCTGCTTGCCCACATGAGCGTCCACTGCGGCTAAAGGGTCATCCAGAAGATATACGTCGCTCTCCGAGTAAACCGCTCTGGCAAGACTGACTCTTTGCTTTTGGCCACCGCTCAGATTGATTCCCTGAAAACGTTATTGTTACATTTTTGAAAGTTCAAAAATGGTTACTTCTTTGCAACATTTTCTATGAATTTATGAATCCTGAATTTGTTCTTAACTTAAATTTTCACCTTTTCACCGATTTCTGTTTGATCACCAGCGGGCAAAGAGTCCAAATCTATGGTTAGCGCACACGAATCCAACACTTTACTGTATAATTTTTCATTGCATTTTTGCCCAAACAACACATTATCTTTTAGAGTGAGGTTCTGGATCCAAGCTTGTTGCGGAACGTAAGCGACTCGACCTCTCATGTTAACGGCTCCGCTCTGGCGGTGCATCTCACCTGGAATTCGTAAAGATCAAAGACCATTCTGAATATCAACGATCATAGGCTTGCTTCACAACTGTGGTCTTGCTTACCCAATATAGCCGACAAAAGGCTGCTTTTCCCCGATCCAATCCGTCCTACGATGGCCACCAACGATCCTTGTGGGATGGCAAAGGTGAGATCCTTGAGCGCTAAGTCTCCTTCGCGTTCCCATGTAAACGAAGCGTTGTGTACCGAGATGGCGGCTTCTAAAATGCAATTAGATCGTATATGGACTATTAAATCCCAGTTTCGAGCTTTTCAAATTTAAGGCTATAACTCAACTTAAGCTTAATGGAACACTGATCAAGCCAGTCAAGCCTTGAGTTCCCATGCCAAGACTTGAGCCCAAGCCAGCGTCGTAATGGGCTAAACAAAGGCTTTAAGCAAGATTTAAACTAAGTATAGGCTCAAACGTGGGCATATCAATTTGATATCAATACTAAGCTGTAATTTAATATGTTATTGAATTGTGATATGCTTAAACTCTATCGGACCGTATTCTCCGGAAAGGGGCATACTAGAGGATGTTTGCAATTTTCCAGGGGCAGAATACTGGTCCCAACCTGTGAGATAAACATGATTTAGACTATATCGAAATAATATCTAAGCGTCTTTCCGCTTCAAATTTGAATTTTCGGCATTATTTGAAGTTTAACACTGCAAGATTACTACATATTTTTTAATTAAAAACTCACCTGGTGGGCCAGCGTCACCACTCGGCCTGGGGTCTAACTCCTCCTCAGCCAAGAACTGCTTCAGGCGTTTGTTACTGACGATCGTTTGAATCGCCTGGCTGAATATCATCGCAAAAACCGCTAACGGAAATCGCAAAATGTTGAAAAGTGCCAAACCGACAAAGGTTATTTGGGGCGTGAGAATATTGTTCTGAGGATCGATATTGACGTAGAGTCCAAAAGTGAGCACTGCGACCAAAAACGGCGCACAAGACCAGGAAAGGGCTGTGATTGTGTTGAGGCAGGTCAGCTTCCGCAGCACTTTTTTCTCTTTGGCCCGGATGTCAAGAACCTGAATCGCAACTTTTTTTAATGGAATTTGAGATATATTTGGAATGCTATGATTTTAATTATTTGAAAGGGTGGAATTTGGATGTATAGAGTAAAGCTAAGGTGCAACGCAGGTGATTTTGATATTTGATAGTAATAAGTTAGTGACATAATTCCTCCGTGTGTCTTGATGGCTTCAACACTGAGCCTAAAAGGTTAGCCATACCTTAAGGTTACCAAAATTCGTAAACAAGGCTAAAGTTGCACTAGCTATTGACTTGGTGATTCATCGTTGATATCACTTCACTTCATCAATTTTTATCAGGTTAACACAGGAAAAACAAAAAAGAGCATAGGAAACTAGATGAAAAGTTGACATTGAAATAGTAGTATCATTCCATAGGGCGCACCCGCGGCCTCCGCCGCGGACCACGCCCCCAAATCCAGGATTTTCCGGATTTCCGGAAGCCATAAATCCCGGTACTCGCAAATCTTATCGGCGAGACCGGTACCAATCGTCTTGTCTCGCCGAGAGGAAGCGATTGCTATTCGGCGTCGACGGACACAGTGCGCCTTAGAGGGATTCGATATTTATTGCCAACATAATAACAATTGGAAGACCGGTCTCTGTCTGTTATGTTGCATTTTGTAATGCTTAATTGTTGTTCGATTGATAACTTTTTGAGTATGTTCAATGACTCTTCGAACATGTGCCCGATTAGCTCAGTTGGTTAGAGCACGAGACTCTTAATCTCGGGGTCGCGAGTTCGAGCCTCGCATCGGGCTTATGTTTTTGTCCCAAGGAAATGGAATGTTTTCGAACAAAATACGGTGAAGTTTTAGTGGAGTTAGAGATTTTTAATGAATAAATGACCTAGAATGAAAACATTTCTGAAATTATGCAAAAACTTATATTTTGTACGAAAAGAACATTTTGTACGAAAAGAACATTCGTACAAAATATAAGTTTTTGCATAATTTCAGAAATGTTTTCATTCTAGGTCATTAATTCATTAAAAATCCCTAACTCCACTAAAACTTCACCGTATTTTGTTCGAAAACGTGACGGAAATGCGAGTTTCCTGAGAATACAAAACTAGGTAAAGCACTGGAACTAGAAAAAATAACATATACAAAAAGTAATAGCAGATTTGGGACCAACAACAGAGTAAAACAAGCAAGACGGTCCCTTTATAAATCAGTAACACTATTGTGAGTTAGTGTTACTCCAATTAAATTTTGGGCAGGTTCAATGACTCTTCGAATATGTGCCCGATTAGCTCAGTTGGTTAGAGCACGAGACTCTTAATCTCGGGGTCGCGAGTTCGAGCCTCGCATCGGGCTTATGTTTTTGTCCCAAAGAAATGAATGTTCCTTTTCGTAACAGTATAATTTTTGCAAAATTTGAGAAATAAGTTCATATTAGATCCTAATTCCACCAAAATTTCACCGTATTTTGCTCAAAAACCTAATGAAAATTTGACCGAATGGGAGTTTTTCTCAAAATGTTAAGACACCATACAGTGCAGTGTAAGGCTCGTGCTACTAGTGCTTGAGTGGAGATTTTAGAAAAATAAACGGTAAACTGAAGCAAACATTTAACCGAATTTATTTTGACTAATTTAAGAACTTATCTGAACAAATATCATAAATGTTTTTTAATGCAACCAGAGTACATGTAATGTAAATGACATTAATACTAGACGTATGGTAGAAATAGTAAACAGTTCCAAAAACGAAATAGTTAGTTATTCATAAATAGCGGGGGAGGAGCCGCTTCGCGGCTCCACCCCCGCTAGGAAGCGGTTAGCGTGCATCAGCGGCGCTTCGCGCACCGCCATCAGCGGTCAGGGTTGGGTTGTTCGGGAGTAGAGCAGCATGAAACTATTTCGGACCTTCGGCCCTCAAGCAGCTGTTGTTCGGGAGTAAGGGTTGTTCGGGACTATATGTTCTAAGTTCCCACACATTTCAAGGGAGAAGGTCGGGCGCTCCGCGCCCGACCACAGGACTGGCTCGCCGCCTCCGGCGCCTCGCGTATATGGTTAAGGTGAGGTTGACAGTCGGGGTCTTCGGCCGCTCCTTCTGACTAATTTGTGTCTCTGACTGATTATTCGACTTTCGCAAAATTTTGGACATACGGACAAAAATAAGCACCCCTAAGAATCGCCTTTCCCAAAATTTTGGACATACGGACAAAAATAAGCACCCCGAAGAATCGCCTTTCCCAAAATTTTGGACATACGGACAAAAATAAGCACCCCTAAGAATCGCCTTTCCCAAAATTTTGGACATACGGACAAAAATATGCACCCCTAAGAATCGCCTTTCCCAAAATTTTGGACATACGGACAAAAATATGCACCCCTAAGAATCGACTTTCCCAAAATTTTGGACATACGGACAAAAATTTGGGTACATTTTAGCTATATTTGTCTAAATTTGTCTACATTTTAGCTAAATTTTGACCTTAAATTCGGATTCCCCGCTTAAAATTAACCTAATTAGGTACCTGTCTAAAAACATGCACCCCTAAGAATGCACTTCCCATAAATCCCAGATTTCAACACATCCCAGGTTTCAACGCACAGCTTTAACTTACTATAAGGATATCACTATTGAGATTGTTCTTTCATTTACATTTTGGGCAGGTTCAAGGGCTCTTCCAATATGTGCCCGATTAGCTCAGTTGGTTAGAGCACGAGACTCTTAATCTCGGGGTCGCGAGTTCGAGCCTCGCATCGGGCTTATGTTTTTGTCCCAAGGAAATGAAGGTTCTGTTTGTATGAATTTTTATTTTTTTTAAATGTACATTTTTATCGAATTTTGCAAAATTTTAATAATTTTTAAGTATTCCGGGAATATTAGTGCAATCGGGCCAAATTGTAAACCCAATTGCAAACAAGGAGTATTTTTGCGTTAGAAGCTAGAGAAAAAGTTGACATAGACATTAATATCAGAATTATGACCAACATAGTAGAAATTGAAATCTATTTCAGTTCTAAAGAGTGTCCTAAAATTTATTTTAAATCCAGAATCGGCTATGGATGATAGAAAGGACTGCAAAATCTCGTCTAACTTTCCTCAGCTATTGCGATACCTAATTTTTTAAACCAGTTTTTCGGCCAAAGAATATTTACAGAGTCCTCTAGCTACAGTATTGAAAAAAACTTGTACGGGGGCTTGAATTTTTGCAAATATTGCAATTTCTGGATAAACCTGATATTTAGAAAATTTTCTTACCGTTTTCTGCATACTCTCCTCCCAAGCATACAACTTCAGCACTTTGATACCGTTCAGCATCTCTGACATGATCTTCAGTCTCTCATCTTTGTACTTCATTTGCTCGACCTAAACAAAATCCCAGTCTTATCACACGTCTACATCAATCTTCATTCAGTTTTAAGTTACTTGACACGTTCTCATCTTTGTCGAGATCCAGGTGTTGAATGGAATCAAGAGAAGCAGAATCACCAAACCGGCAATCACAGCGACGCCCAGTAATCGATACAGGAAGTAAATGGCGAGAAGTACTTGAAGAGGTGAGGACCAAAAGAGCATGATGAAGGTGGTGATGTCCTGGAGGCGTTGGGTGTCGATTGACATCAGGTTGACAATCTCGCCGATGGTGCGATTCTTGCGGGCCGTGTTCGAGAGATTCAGCGCCTAAAACTCAATTAACATCATGCGCAAGTCTCATTTTGGCCAAAAAATCTTTTTTCTAGACAAAACGTAATGTTAAACAATTAACAAACAAATATCAAAGAATGAAAAGAATTTACCTTTTTATAGACAGCCGAGGTCAAACACGATCTAATGTTCATTCCTAATCGAAACATCTGGTGGAAGTATTGATGGAGAATCTATAAAACTTGAAAAAATTTCTGGAAAAATTCACAAAAATCCAAACCATTGACTGTAACAGTGCCACTGCGAACATCGTCAAGGAAATGCTGATCCCGACCCACATCGGCTGGCTTTTATCTTCTATGAAGTTGATCAAATATCTCAGCAATTGCGGAGACACAAATTGCAGCAAGTCGAAGATGAGCTTGTAGAACGCACCGCTAATCAGAGGCCATTTGAATATTTGGAAGAGAGGCCAAAGGATTGACGGCGGTTCCGTTGTGGATTTAGCGCCATTTTGAGTCGAGATCTGGAAATGGAACTTTGGTAAGATTCTACTTCATCTTCTTATTAATCGGGCAATTCAATGACAGTACAGTTAATAAAAATGGCATGGTTGCCGACCAATATTGTACGCCCTTTAATGTTTTCGACCCCGCTATTTCCAAATTTGAGGTCAGTTTTGGTAACGGGCAACTGTAGTACAAGTCTCTGGCATTTTGTCCATTTTTGCCAAAAAACTGATTCTACGCCAAAACCGATCCCAGATTTAGAGCGGTTAATAAACTGTCTGATTGATGAATATGTAGAGCTTTTGGTGAAATGTTCCACTAGAACATTCAGCAGCAAATTTTCAGAAATGTCAGGAAACATAATAAAAGGACGAAAAATCAGTTTTCCGAAAATTTATTCAGATAGTCGCTGATTTTACGAACGAAAAGTGAGCCCAGAATATCTTTTTGAAATAAACGAATGAGGATATATAACATAAAAACATAGGTAGTTTTTGGAGCGTTTTGATCAAAATTTATGGGCAGATAGATTTTTTGGCCGAAAATCTATTGGCATCATCAGATGTTCATTTTTAACAATAAAACTCGTGCAAACAAGATGCTAAAATTTTTATTTTGGAGTAAGGAAAATTTAAAAATTATTTCTGAGTTTGAGGTTTTGATTTTGGAAATTGCAATCCCGATGTTTTTCGCTCCAAAAAGTGGAATTGAGATTTCTGAAAACCGGACTATCACCAACAAAATCGAACACTGTAGTTCAATATTTTGAATAACTAAAATTTTAACACTAAAACTTACATAGAGTGCTTGAGTCTCCTGAGCACCGTTTATGGGCAACGTGACCTTATTTGGTTTTGTTTGGCTGGCAAGACTGCTACTTTTGTACTCTAAAATGCAAATGTAAAAATGTGAAAGTTCGAAAATCTTCCAAAAATGTTTACTGGCAATGTGCGTGGCCCAGACCCGATCGAACTTCGCGACCAAATGCTTCGACTTGTCTCGATTCGGCAGCTCCCACAGGTCTTCCATTTGTAACGGGCGGTTATGCCCCAAAATGGCAATTTGGTTGAACCAACTGAAGGTGATTTGGCTCAAGAATGAGACTTTGTCCTCAGGACATTTCCTTTTCTGTAACAGTTTTCGTATAGCTGGTCCTGAAGCGAAATCAAGAAACTTACGTCCGTGATTCGATACTTTGGAATATCGGCAAAGCAGGAGAGAACGAATACAAATACCACCAAAGGGTAGTAGATAAAGGACAATAAATATTCGAGCATGCTTGAGTTGGGGTCCTGAAACGGTCAATAATGTAGTTTATGATCGAAAATTAAATTTCTCAATATTTCTTTAGATTCGAATTTGTAAAAATTGAAAAATACTGAATGAAAAAAATCAAAAATAGGGATAAAGTTCGAATATGGCGAGGAAAATTAAAATTTTGGAGATTTTTGTTAGTGAATAAACTCAAAATATAAATAAAGTTAGGGTAAATAAAATTTAACCTAATTTTCCAATAATGAAGCCATAAATAAATAAATAAATCTTCTCACCTGACCCCCATATCTCGTCAACATGGCAATTTTGTAATGAAACTCCGGCAGACCACACACGGCGAGAAGTAGCCAGAAGTTGAATAGCACTCCGGATGAGATTACGCCTCGGTTTCGGCAAGCGATCATTAGAACCAGGGCCAAAGTTAGAGTTATGCAGAGCAATACTTGGAAGAACAAATGGATGTGTGGCGAGAGGCTATCATCCGGAGTCTGCTCACTGAACGAGCGAATCGCGTTGAAACCGACCACACATTGGAGAATGCCGCAGGTGATCTAAAATGTTACAAAATGAATATTTGATATTCCTAATAAAAAATATTGCATTCTATAGGAATTTAGCCAATAACCAGGCGATTTATAACCTGATCGTCATATCTAACAGGAGCTGCAATGAGCTCAGAATCAGAGACAATTTTAAGATGTCATCGTTGCCAAAAAAAACTAATCAAAATCTACCAAAAAACTAAACTACATTAGCCACAAATTTGCATATATTTAATGGTTGCAAATATTGTTTCCGTTTGGAAAATAAAATTCTAGAAATCACTTACGATTCTAAAGGTGATCGGCGAGCAGCCCTCAATCGGCCCGTTATCACTTTTGTTGAGCGCATACAAAACGACCGGAAAGAAAATCAGCAGGAAGAGACAGGGAATCAATATCAGCGTTGAGTGCTGCACACATTCGGCCTGAAAAAAGAAAAGTTAGACCAAACACAAACTGATAATAGTCTCGAACATACATACCACATATGGAACTGCGGATTCTGCGACAGAAGTGAGGTTGTCTCCAAGTTGGGCGTTGTTGAGTAGAGAGGTGCTCAGGATCTGAAGGATGGATTGATTAAACTTAATGTAGGTTGGATAAAAGAAACATTTTTAAGAATAAAAAATGATGATCAGAAAAATGCAAAAGCCAAAAATAGCAACAAAGGTTTCATGATTTTGAGCCAAAACAAATATATTATTTTGTATCGTTTTTCAAAAATTGGGTAAAAAAATTTTGGTAATTAATTCAAATTTTGTCTAAATTGTTAGCTTTTATTTCGGGAAAACTGATTTTTTAGCAATTTTTGAAGTAAACTACGGAAAAGTCTGTCAAAACTTTGGCGACTATTTTTCATTTAAAAAAATTTTTATTATTTATATATATAAATTTTGATTTGTTTTTTCAAAAAATATGTCAATATAGCTCAAGGAAAGAGGTGTATTTCTACAAAGATATATCAAAAAATGATAAAAAATTATTTTTCGGCATTTTACAAATTTTTTTCGCAAATTGGTTGGAATTTTGAATAATGTCGTCAATTTCTGTGAATTTCGTCCAAATCTTGAAAATTCTATGTTTCCAAAATTTTGCAATGCTTCTTTTTTGTTAAATGCCCCTCAACATGGGCCAAAAAAAGTCACTTACCTGATCCGCTGACCTTTCCTCACAAAAAAACTGAACGAAATCCATAATTTTTCCACACGCTTCCCGATCCCGAATATGGTCAACAATCAATGTATTGATCGGCCTCTAGTGATGTCACAGCCAATTGAGGAGCGAGAATGTAGAAATGACGGCCATTTAGTTTCACCTGAGCGCAATTCACCTGAGAGTCTGAGGGGAGGGCCTGCGCGGTCTTCGATGTCTCAATTCAAAACAAGGCGTGCCTGGAATCAAAATCGCTTTCGTTTAGTTAAAGGGCACTAATCGCGTTAAGTGCAATTTAAGTTTCAATGCAGCTGAGACAGGTAAGTAGGTATTGACGGCTGGGAAATTAGTTTCCTTTTATAGGTAAAGTTTTCTTTGAAAGGGCGTGGTTCAGGTTAAGAGGAAATGTATAAAAGCAGCAAAAAAGTTCAAAAAGTTCCTAAAAGTACGAGAAATAGGAAAATGTGGTAAAATGGGAAAGTAAAAGAAAGTCGCCGGTTTAAAACAGCTGAAAAAAGTTGAAAAATTTTACTGATGTTTGACTTTGAAATGCTGAAAATATTGCTAAATTATGGAAAAATTGAAATAAAAAATTTCTTTGCAAATAATATAAAGGCAAATGAATGAACGAAGTCCATAACTTAAGGATGGCGTTCAAAAAATTTCGCATTTTTACGAAAAATAATATATAATTACAAAATTCCACATTACATTCTCAGAAAAAATCAAATTCAAGGTTGAATCTACAAAGAGATCAAAGATTAACTTGGATATCGCGAGAGAAATTGTTTGCATTCTTTACATTCCGCGCAACATTCGTTCAAGAAAAATTGCACTTTTACCGGTTGCGAAGAGGAAGTGAATTTGGAAGCAATTGGAACAGAATCTGCTCTCTTATCATTTCACGCAAAGAAATGACGCATAAATTGGAAGAAGCAAAGGGCAGAAATGAAAGGGCAAGGAACAAATTCGAGCGACATTCATAAAAGAAAGGGGAGACGTAAGAGTGTCCTTTGGAGGCTTCACAATGCCAAATGCAACATTCCCAGACATTTCAAATGCCAAATCTTTCCGTGTTTTATATTGTGAGAGATCTCGAATAGCTGCGCAGTGAAGAATGGTACTAAATGATTGATCGAACAGTTGGACTTGATTTCGATTCAAATCCATGAACAGAAAAGCACATTCCTAACCCCTGAGCCTTCAAGACTGAGACTTTTACACAGAAAATTATGATGGTACTAATTTTGGACTTGCAATGATTCGAAATTTTAGACGAAATTCGATCTCTGTTTATGTCGAGACTCCCCAATATTACAAGCTTTTTACAATCATCGAAAAGCATTCAAAATTCTTTTCACATTTGACAGTATATCGATTAAAAAAACCAAAGCCAAACACTTCACAAACGAACAAAAGCTAAAATATTTCATCTAAATCCGACCAGAATTGCAACAATAGAGAAACACCAAAGGTCACAAAAGGTCAGGAAGTAATCCAAGATTATATCCTTTGAACCTCACATTTTGCCAAACCGAAATCCACAAGGATTTCAAACGAAAAAATTAACGAGAACATTCTCATGCATTTCATAAATAACTCTACTGGATGAAAATAACGTGGGAAAGAGCGCGAAAAGTCACCAAAAACAATCGATTGCCTCTGCAAAATGGCAAAGTCGGCTGAGTAATAGCGAGAAAACGGGAAGTAACGGAAAAATCGGCGAGGCAAATAAACAAAACATTCAATTCCCGTTATTGAACAAGATTTTAGATGTAAAGCCCTACAAATGATAAAGGGAGGGAATGCGAGGGGCAGAATCGATACATAAAACTTTGTGCAAACATCGATTCTAGTCCACCTTGACCAGGTATGTACACAGATAAAAATAAATGTAATGATAAGTTTTGCCATATACTAAAGTGCAATATTGAGAAAGTTCAGAAAAACGTATAAAAATAGATAAGAATGAGAACATTTTTGATATAATAATAGCATATGATATATACAGGTAGACAATTTAAGTCGAGATAAGTTCAGACCTCGGAACACGGCCAGACAAAATGACGTCTGAAATGCGCTCCTGCAAAAATTATGTCTACATTGAGCGGGAATGCGTGCAAAAATAGTTTAAGTGGGGTGGCACTTTTGAGGGGGTGACGCGTACATTATATATTGATATGCTAAAAATTGTCACCTCTCTCGTATATGTACGCTAATCTGCAGACTGAAATTTGTGAAGCCATGCCGTTATTAGAAAATAATGTCCAAAACGATGCTGATCTCATATATGTTGCGGATTAATGCGTGACAAATGATCAAGACCAAACGGACGCAAAGTTTCAGTAAACAAAGCTTTCGAGAATATGCCAGTCACAAAACACACAGGTACAAAGCACAATGTTGTCTAAGCCAAAATCAATAAGCAAGCAGCCGAGTTTTTGAAAAGGTATAAAAAACATCGGCTCACAAATTTTCTCTGACCGTAAAACCTGCATGATTTTAATTTTATCTCTAAATCTGTAGATAACTGCGTTAGACAGTTAGAGAAACAGAAATATTGTGTGCTAGATAAAAAAGAAACAGCAAACTTATGGCTTCCTGAAAAAAGAAAAAATTTTGGTGAATAAACCGGTAAAGAAGGTATGAATAGGACAAATTATGCAGTGGAATGGTACCAAAAGTTTTCCGTACATTTACAAAAAAATCTCTCCTCGGATTTCTCGAATTGCGATAATTTCCTTTCTTGTACCAAACTCGAAATTTTGTGCAAAAAGGCACATTTTTCCTGGAAGTAAATATTTTTGCCAAAATTACAAAAATTGTCCAAAATAAGTTTCCAATCTCAAAAAATGTTAGCACAAATAAACGTATAAACCTTTGGGTAAACAGTTACACGTCGATACTTTTTGATCAGGAATGTGTATAAAAATAGTGCAATGGCGGCGAGTTTTGCAAAATTGCGAAATTCCGATAGTGGAAGTGTGATCTTTTTATTGAAGGGCGCCCGAGAGTCTCCGCCGCGTACTTCCTTTCAACTTTTCTATTGCAAAGAACGACAAGAGGCGAGTGCGTTGACATTGAGGGGGGGAATATGCTCTGAAATGTTGCTGATTTATATTCAGACGAGATCCAGAGCGAGAATTAATCGCTGTTTTGTTATGAAGTAACAAACAAATGAGTCATCGTGTAAACTAGACGGCAAGACAGTTGGCCTTGAAACTTCGGACTAAAACACAAACTATGAAAGGTAGCATTCTTTAAGGCATTGAGGACAAGTTTTTGAAACAGTAGTTCAAATATCTTTTAATCTTACTCGTACTGTTAAAATGAAACATTTTTAACTTTTTTCTCATTTTGTCAGTTTTTGAACTTTCACCTTGCTTTTAAAATGTTGGAAAGCAGGCCGTTAACTGTCAATTTTGGAATTTTTAAACGAAAATGTTTAGTACAAATTTTCAGAAACCAGTTAAAAAGAGAGACATACAAAAATAATACAAAAAACACGAGTAACTGCTTTCCCATTTTAGTGCTAGTATTTTTTCGCGCGGGTTATGACAGGGGAAAATATCCACAGGGAATTTATATGGGGAACTTAGGGTGGAGGTTCTAGGATTATCTAAGAAGTCATTTAAATTTTATTCAGAAGCTAAGAAATTTCGGTATGACGTAATCGACAGAAGAAAGGGAACACTGCAAAGGTCCGAGAGTAGTGCTGATTGATATTCAGAGGCGATCTGCTCCAAAAAGACGATCAAAAAGCAATGACAACAATCTAAATAACAACAATTGCAACTAACAATAAAAACAAACAAATGATTCAGTGTCTCGATCTCCTGAGGTAATCTCTCTGAGAGGGAGATAAATTCCCCCAAATTTGGACCAGGAAAGTGAAGAAATGGTCATTCAAAATGTCAGGAAATGAGTTTAAGGAATATGGAAGGAAAGTCACGTACCGAGAGCGTTTAAGCTAATGACGTGTCTCAAACAAATGTAATGCGCAGCTGGCTCGAAACCATAAAGGAGCTGAGAAAATATAGCATCACTTTTGAGCCATATATGGCTCTCACAAAAATACATTCAGGCTATGTCGATAACTTTCCCAAGAGTTTAATGGCCGGAAGTGACATTACAAAAATACCTTTCGTTATTGGAAGTGGCTTTCACAAGCCAATAAAAAAGCTTTCTATTATGGTTGGAGATCGAAATGTCGCCTTCAGTATTCAGACAACCAAAGATTAGTAACAGTTCCTGCCTAGCGACTTTAGAAATCGCAGAACGCAAAAAATTTCACTGGAAATGGCTGAAATTGGATCAAATCCGATATATCCCTTCAGGACATATAACGGATATCCGCGCTATGTTAATTATGATCCTAATAGCTCAACTTCCGGCTTTCGTGGCCGCAAGTACAGGTATAACAGACATCAAGTCCTATAGAAACACCTTTGAGCCAACAGCAAAACTTCCGAAATCGGCATTTTGCTTTCAGGATTTGGATATGTGATTATAGAGCGGGTCGGCAATCTGGTTTATAATATTTTTCAGGAATATGATTCGGACAATATTCCAGGAATGTATTCCAACAAGTCTCAGCTTTGAGTGGGTATCGACTTGATTTTTGATCGCAGTCGAGCACAGACTATTATGCTCGTCTGCTATTTTGATCATCCTTTCACGAAAATAGCACGTCATTTATAGGGAATGCCTTAGATATGTAGCAATGTAAGAAAAAAGACTGGAGTGTATGTAAATTATGACCAAAATGTCGAAAGTATGAATTTTTCTTGGATCTAACCACAAATTCTTGAAGCAATGAGAAACATTGATTGCTGTTCAATGTGAAAATTTCGTACCGAGAGCAAGAGTACACGTGTCACGACAACAAAACACAATAGAAAATGCAACGCAATGACCACAAATTTAAAAGAAAAACAGTAAGCAAAAATTATTATAAAAACCAATAAGGGTAAAACGAATCGATGAATGATTATCGGAGATTGCCAAATCAGACATTTCTAACGGAAACGATGAATAATTTGAGGCAAAAGCTATAACACAAGAAAAGAGCCATGACTTAATCAAAAGAGCAAAAAATCTAATCATATTATGGAAGATTATTGCAATGGAAATTTTTACTTTTCACGATATGTTCACGCTGTCTGCAGCCAGCATTGCTTATCAGTTGCAGACAAGTCAGGGAGCAGAATTTAATACACTGCAAATGACCATTCTCGATGACGGGTGCGCCCAATTGCCACCCAAGCATGGCTCATTCCCATTTTTATAGAAAATATATTTTTTGACAAAATAAGGTCATTTCAAGCGAACCGTTATTTTTGGCAAAAATAATTCTGGATTATATTAGGATGAGCAGTGACTTAAATAAATAAAACGCTCTGATCTCGAACACTATTACTCTTTTCATCTCGAGATACGCGGTGCGTGTGGTCATCTCAAAGCATAGGGATTTAATTATTAGTTTGAGCCATTATTCACTCTTCTAGTGCGTTATAGAAAACGGTAACGGTAAAAATGACAGTGGTGGAGAACTCATGACATTATAGAATAAATAAAAAATCATCGAAGCATGCCGTAAAGCAAAAAGTTTAAATCTTTGGGCTATTGAGAGAGGTGTTTTCTAAAAATATTTTTTAACAATTTTTACTAAATTCTTGAATTTTTGGGAAAATTTTCAACGAATAATGACTTTCAAGAGCGATGACAAGAACAATTACGAATTCTTGGATTAATAATCTTAATTTAATCGAAAACCAGAAGTGAAGGATTCCAATTGCCTGAGGCATGGGACTACTCGCACTCACTGCCTATAAAACACATTTCGAGCAGCCATTCCAAAGACTACCTTTGAGTTCCTATGGAAACTCGAATTGTCGCTATTTTTATACAAGCCAAGGGAAAATTATTCTCATAAAATTCGCCTTCTCGATTTTTATGGAATGTACAACATTCGAGATGAAAACTCACCTGAGAATATTACTTGAGAAATATTACAAAACAGCAAAGAAAATAATTTTGGCTGAAAGTTGGCAGGTAAATGGCTTTTTGGAACGTTTTAAGTTTAAAGAATTTAAATACAATTTTTTTTGCCTGATTAAAAGTTTAGACCATGGAATTTGAACCTTTTTTGATCTTTTGAAGCATGAAACATTTGTGTAATTTTTAAACTATGCAAAATTTTATGAAAGTTCTGAATTTTCAAATTTTATACAAGTTCTAAAAAGTTTGAATTTTTTAGTAGTTTGTTACGTTTTTAACACAACTTCAAAATTGTTTACAATAATATTTTTGAATGGCATGGTAAATAAAATCAATTTTTTAAAATTGGCACTTAAAAACAGAGAATCTAAGGGCGATCTATAATTTTTCCAAATCCAATCTATAATAATTTAATAAAATACTTTGAGAGAGCTAAGAACCCTCAACAAAAATCGCCTACGGAACAAAACAACTGGCCTCCTCGCCATTTGCCTTTCTCCTTGACTTTTATTCTTTGTCTATTTTTTACACAGGTCGTGTCAAAAGTGGGAGAAAACATGTCAAAGTGTGACGCAATAAAGATCGAATTTCACGTGCAATTTTATGTGTTTTGTGGGCTCTTCCTGGAATAGATTTGAGTTTTATCGGATCACAATTACTAATACAGCAAAGAAAAGTGGCATAATCATAGTTCGAAACGGCATCCGATCTACCAGATGCTACCATCTGAGCTCAACTTTTCGGTTCCTAGTTCTTTCTCTCGACGCTAGTTTGGCAACTTTCAGTGTAGATCACATTTTTCGAATTTTAGTTTTCGCAGCAAAACTTCCGCAAACTT
The DNA here is from genome assembly GCA_022814885.1 of Ditylenchus destructor. Classification (NCBI taxonomy): domain Eukaryota; kingdom Metazoa; phylum Nematoda; class Chromadorea; order Rhabditida; family Anguinidae; genus Ditylenchus; species Ditylenchus destructor. The sequence continues at coordinate 18,635 of JAKKPZ010000138.1, read as the reverse complement.
CCTTTAGGGCTTTTCCACTACTCTGAGTCCGACTTTGACATTAGTTTTCTTGGTTCTGCACCAAAATATCCATAAAATTCCATATTTTCTTTGGAGGACTAGTCTTCTCTCACTAAAATGCCATTTCTGCCGCGGTTTGTGTCCCCAATTGTTTAGGACGTTCCAACCATTAGCCAAAAACGTGTGATAACTCAATGGATACCTACCTAGTCGTGGAAAGCCAAAATGCAGAAATCAAAAATCGCCAAATACAGAAATAAAAGCAAAATGTAAACGGCACTAAAATTTTGCTAAAGCTGATTTGGTTGTGAATGATTACAAGCACAAGCACAAGATTTAGTTAGTGACCATACATTTGAATCTGTTAAGTCTATATTTCTTTGTGTTAGCTAGGCAATTTAGTTTTATAGAAGATATAGACTGTGCCCTTAAAAAGCGGATTAGTTTTAAATCATTTCCTGGCTTGCCTAAAACGATAATAATTTTCACAAAAAATTTATTTGTTTAGCGAAATTTCTTTTTTGGGGTACTGTGTGACACGCAATAACTGCCGCGTGAACTTTTAATGACTCTACGTTTATTTTTGGCAATTATGGCGTACATTTCGACTCATGCACGTCAAATTAAAAACCCTTTGTACGTTTTATTCACACCTGTGTGCAAACAACAGCAAAACACTAGTTTTTATAAAGGTTAACGTTGTTTTCGGAGCTATATATTACAGGTGGTTACAGGTGAAAAATACCTACTACGTATTGAAACACCTGGTGTGAATATAAAAACACATTTAATATTTAGTGAATGGCGAGCTCAAGCCATCCCGACGTAAGTTAATGCTGTTCGTACGTCCATGCGTAGGTCTCCTGACTGTTAGACCCTTTGCACCGCTGCTTTTCTGGCGAATGATAGCTCGACTTGTTGATACATTTTTTCGGGATCCCGACGAGCACTTTTTCGTTTTTGATAAAAAATATTTTTTTCCAAAAAAAATTACCCCAACTTGCCATTTTCGATGTTTTCGCACCAAAGCATTTACAGAGATGATTTTATGCATGACTCGATGATGAGAAATCCGAGATGCCATATCCTACGACAATATATTTTAATATCGTTTCTACTATGTTTTCCGAGTCAACCTATCCTATTTTTCCAGGGCGCATGTGATTCAAAATTTTCCTACTCATTTTATTTAGCGAGATATACACGAACTTAAATGGAGTTGCATCCAATCACGGAAGACAGTTACAGGTAATCAATTCCAGATTGTTTTCAGTCTTTTATACTATAAAATAAAACTTTCCCCTATATTAAGGGGAGAGTGGCCCCTTAATATAGGGGTCTTAATATAACCAGTTCCGTGGCCCGGGGCCACGGAACTGGTCACGAGTTAGCGAAATCCCTACTTTATGGTCGAGTGATAGCTCAAAATGACCGGCATAAAATTCTAAGAAAAATGGCCCGCTCCGGGTCCGGATAAGAAAGTTACAGGTGCGCTAAGTTCGGGATTTTGACCAAAATCCAGGATTTAAAAGGGGATACCTAAATCGACAGCACTCAACGAGCCAAGCAAAATGAGCTATCAACCGGCCATAAAGTCGCGCAGCTAAGAAAGTGACAGGTGCGCGCGAGATTTCGCGCACCCAACCATTCTATATTTGGCGGCAAAGCAGCGGTGTTTAGAAATATTAATTCTTTAACTAAGAATTAGATATGGTGCTGTGCACAGCACAGTTTCATGCGTGAAAATGCCAGATAACCAAACATCATTTTTATATAACGTTTCCGCAGAAGAAATATTCAGCAACTATCGAGTGAGTGTAAAAGGTCTTAGGTAAAAGGCGACTTATAATTAGTTTTACCTTGGATTTAAAAGTTTAGTCTGTTTTTGAACATTATTGTTATTTTCTTCTAAAAGTATCCATTTCAAAATCCGTTTTAATGCACGATTATTATGGATCTTTAATCACTAATTTCAGTGTCTATACAAATATCATGCATATAAATTCAGTGTTCAATTCTGTTGTCACCGTTACTGTCATTTTTATTATGTTGCGGAAAACGCCAGAAAGTATGAAAACTTACAAGTGGTACTTAATCAACGCTGTGGTAAATAGATTCTATCAAATCATTTTTGGTATGTATTCTGCTTTTAGATCTGCTGCTTTGCTCTGGATATTTTCGTCACTCTGTTCTTCGTCCCCGTTACAGTGCTTCCTTGGCTATTGGGCGGTTGTGCAACCGGTCTGCTTAAACCTTTGGGTCCAATGGCTACCGTTATTGGCTGGGTAAACCATTCAAAAATTATCATTCTATTCCGTTGGATTCCTCTTTCCTTAAAGTTTCAGGTATTATTGAGCCAACTTTTGGGCATGTGTGGAACTTCGCTCAATTTTACTTTGTTGTATAGATTGGCTGCCATTTACAATAGGGCGCACATACTACAAAAGAAGTCTGTCCTCATTCTGTTGGCATTTATACAAATATTCTACACCACGCCCACTATCATAGTCGTACTTTTGATTCACCCACCTGAAGATAACAGTTTGAAATATGTCAAAGAGGTATGTTAAATCTTCAAAATGCGATCGAGATTTGTTTCTTAGTTTTGACGTTATGCCCAAACATGATTTGACTATTTGATCTACGTGGAATTTCTTTTCGGGCACTAATTCTTTGGTCTCATATCGATTTTTCCCCAAGCATTTTTAAAAACATGCATTTTAACGAAAATATGTCAAAATTTGGCAAATTATGTCTAAACTAGGCAAAATTTGCTTATTTCGACATACGGTTGAGTACAACCCGAAATATGTCACAGAGGTATGTTTGAGTTACATTACAAGAGTTAAAAAATGACTTTCCTGGTCATTTTTCTTTTCTCCTTCCCAAAATTAACCCTCCTTTTCCAAGTTATCTCCTGACATAATTAGTAACAATATCCATACAAATCCCTGGTAACCTTTAAACTCCCTATAAAGTTGTTACCTTGCGAATTTCTATGAAGTCAATACCTTAGTACATTACTTGAAGACAAATTAAAAAGACTGAAGAGGAGAAAGCGAAGAGATGGATTTTAGGTTTAATGTGCTTAAGAAATCCCTGTTTAGTGAGAACACGACTTCCAAGATAAATTTATTGTTACTTTAATGCGCAAATTATAAAAGTGTGAATTTCAATCCCTGTGTCCAGTTATGGTAATCTCAATCCCTGTTTTACAAAATCCCTATTTTTATGAAAAACCGTGGCGACGGCCACGAGCATCTCCGCTCCCCTCCAAGACTCCCAACCACACTGACTTTTCTGATCCCTGGCTATTCCTTTTGTACCGATCAATCGGCCTCTTGCTACATTCCTTTCCCTATCTTTTCCATGCTATTTTCCTGAAAGCTTTCCCTTTTGCGTTCTGGGACGCTCCCTCGATGGTCCATTTCCGGTGTATAATGTGGATATATCCCTGCTTATGTTTTGGAGAATTCCCCTTTTTGCCTGGGAAAGTGATTGTTGTGACAGACTTTGTCACCCTAAGATCTTGCAAAGGAGCGACCTTTGGTCACTTAATTTGCAAAATCTAATAAGCAAATGTCCCTGAGGGTACTAGGTTTAACACAAGGCTTTGCTGGTTTCCACTCGTAAGCGATTATTGCTCAACTGCACTATTTGCTAGTACTCCAAAGGTCCGATCAAAGTGGTTCAAAATTCCGAAAAATCGATTTTTTTCCAATATGCTAAAAAATTTGACTTTACGAAATTTATTTATGTAAATAGGCTTTTAGAGCAACCTTCTGGGTTGATTCCAATTCTAGAGCTGATTTTTTAAACATCGCGCCTAAAAACGTCACTTCTTAAACATTTTTACAGAAAGTGCGTTTTTGCAGAATGCCAAAAACGCCGAAAATTTAAAAGCAGAGTCAAAATTGACCACAGATTCGGAGTCAATACATCCGGAATCAGCAAATCCGAAAACCCGCAGGTGCCAAAACTTTCCATCATATGCCGCATTTCGTTTTTCCCGTTGGGTTGGGTAAGATAGGTATACTGCAGGGGTGCCATTTGTTCTTATTTCTAAGATTTGTTCTTATTTTTGGCCAATGTTCTTATTTTGTCCTTATTTCACGCAATATCCAATTTCAAATGGGAATTTTTGAAATAAAAGCAACTTTTCCTAAAAATTTTCGCCTGCGGCGCTATTTTTCATTCATGCAGAATAGAAATATTCGCATGATAGTTTCGGCGTGAATTTTAAAAATTTGAAAAAATGCATCCCTAAGTACATCGCTGTGATTAATCTATAAGAAAAATACAAAATCCCCCGGGGGAATCCCCACGTGCGTAGCCCTAGTGTTACATCGAAATGAATTCTTCCTTTAGAACCATCCGAATCTCTTCGATTTCTACTCAACGCATTCCTGTAGCCTTATTACGATTGAGGTGCCGCCGCTCATGCCTTATATCTACTTAGCAATTGGCTCGATTTTGTTTATATTATTGATGGCTGCAATGGAGATTGCGTTAATATTTTATGGGCTAAGAAAAATGAGACATAAAATGTCCGAGAGAAGTTACAGAATGCACAAGCAGTTGACCACCGCTCTTTTCATTCAGGTAAGCGTTTAACGCAGGTATGTTTTCTTCTGACATTCCTGTAAACTTTTCAGGAACATTTACCCAACATTTTTTATTTTTTGTAAAAAGAGTTCGAATCCTGTCAATATTTTGCGCTGACTTAAATTTTTGCTTTTTTATCAGATTACTATTCCCAGCTCAATGATCTGTTTTCCATATTTAATGTTTGCAATAGCTGCAGGATGGCAACTTGAATCGTCTCAATGTAAGTGCCACTAACGTTATTCCTTGTTCTCATGACATTTCAATAAATTTTGGCATCGAAATACTTTTCAGCTTAAGCTTAACGCATGCCCCCATAACGGTTGTTTTAGTTGCTGAAAGCTCACGTGTGAGCTTAGCTTTGACCAAAAATGACATACTTTTCCAGCTATCACACCGAGGAGATTGTGAAACAGACGGGCTCTTCGCTGTGTGATCCTCACAAATTAATACCCTTAGAAGTGGCTGAAAAATATAAGTGCCGGTGCTTAGTTGAGAGAATTTTTATTTCAGTGATCTCCCACATCGCGCTTCTGTTTTCAACTTTTCATACAACGGTCAATGGTATAATTCTCATTGCAGTGATTCGACCTTACCGAGAGGCATTCGTAGAATACCTCAAAAGGGCCTTTCCAAGTTACAAGATCATTTGCGCAAAAGTTAGCTGTCTTACCGAAAAGGATGTTGTGGACACTGTTGTTATTTCATGCAGCAGAGAGAACCCATCCAACGTCATAGTTATTAAAGGGATAGTGAACCGCCTTTGAGATTGACTCCGTTTTTCAGTTATGTTACTTTACCAAGAAGCCAGTGTCTGTGTGAAGCTGGCTGCGTGGTCACCTGACGTTTAGACCGCTTTCACGGCACATTTCCGGGCAAGTGATAGCTTAAAATGTTCGTACGGATGTGCTGATACAGATTTTCAAAAAATTTAGACTAAATATAGACAAAATTAGACAAAAATTTTTTGTCACTGAAATTATATCGGCGCTGGCCGCCGCGAAAGCGGCGGCGTTTTTTTCTAGTTACTGAAACTTTGTTCAATTCCCATAAATGGCTGCAAAAAGGCATAAAGCCCCAGAGGGTATTGAAATAATTACGCCCCCGGGGCTTAATTAGAGGAAATACGGTAATCGTAAATTTTGATTTATTCATCTCTGGCATTGCTATAATGCATATGGAATTCCATATTTCAGTCTTGAAAAGTTGCGTCGTTAGCTTTAAAGTTTTTATGGATCAAAAATATGCATTTTATATCCTGAATATTGAATTGTGATAAAAAATCTGGAATTTGCCTAGTTTTGTGCTGTTCTCCACCTTTACTTATCAAGCTCGGAATTTATTTTTGGTTTGATCATATCCTGATGACAATTCTGCAAATTTTCCATCTGATTTCATCTTGTAAATTATTCATTATTATCTGTATCTCATTTAAAGACCGCGCTAGCTCTACGCCAGACATACGTAAACATTTCACAAACAGCAGCGGCAATTTGAACTGTAAATAAAAGAAGGGCGAGCTGTTTACCATTTTTTGGAGATGCGGAGATGGAGACGGCCCAGGCGGCTCTCTCCATCTCCGCATCTCCACAAAATGGTAAACAGCTCGCCCTTCTTTTATTTACAGTTCAAAATGCCGCTGCTGTTTGTGAAATGTTTACGTATGTCTGGCGTAGAGCTAGCGCGGTCTTTAAATGAGATACAGATAATAGAGCGTGTCTAAGCTATTTGGTGTAAGTTTTAATAGAAATAGTCAATGCCGCAAATTTAACAATCACATAATTTTTACGGTACGATGTACAAAATTTCTACCTGGAATATACAAACCGTGACATACATGAAAATATCTAGTGGCTTCCTTCGGGAGCCGAGTTCTTAGCCGCCTATATCAGTAAGGGTACGGGCGACAGTCGCGGTCTTCGGCCGCTCCGCGGGGCGTACATGGTTGCCAAAAATGACAATTTTTGGCCAAAAAAGCCACATTTTGAGATCGCCCCGGAAAAATTTTACCGGATTCCCTACTAAGAATTGTCGGGGGAGCATTTTGAGCTATCGTGCGTTTAAAAAGGAGCGGTACTGAGAAAGTTGATCTCGTGCGACACACACACAGGCACAGCAGTAAATTTTGGATTTTTCCATATTTTAAAGTAAAAAGTTCAAAAATCAGAGATCAAAGTTCAAATCTGATCCCGGATTTGGGTTCAGCGGGGTCGATTTACTCATTTTGAGCTATCATGTGCCTATGTAGCGCGCGATTTGAGAAAGTTAGGCTTGAAAGTACGAAAAGTGACAAAATTGACGTTTTTTCGGAAAAAAGCCACTTTTTTGACGTCGGCCCAAAAATTTTTTTGCAGATTCGTTCTTAAAATTCCCAGGGCAGCATTTTGACGTATCGTGCGCCTACGTAGCGCGCGATTTGAGAATTGTCATCATTTACGACGGAGAATCCACTCTCGCTATAATGGATTAGAATAGTGTAAGCGTCTATGTGTTAATGATCACTGTTTTGAAGTACGTTAGTCCAGGAAAGAAAGTAAACGTTGATACAAATGAGAATACAATAATGAGATAGTGATTGTGTTACGAGTTGAAATCCTTTATTGAGTCAAATATAATGCAACAATGTGATAACAATACACCAAACGAGAATAATATGTTCAATGAGAGATACCATTTCGTTCATTGTCGTATAGATAGCCATATTCCTCCGAAAGACGAAGTATCAACGTTGCGTGCCTATTCGCGTAAACGACCGACTGGAGAATCGCGTGGAATATGCTCAGGAATGTTTCTTTCTCCTGCCTCTCTAGTTCCATAGCTTCTGGCGCCAAGCCAATTTGCGCACCTGAAACTTAATCTTCAAAAATTAACTTAATTCGCGAAGATTCCAGATTCCCTGCTCCTAATTTGTATTTTACTTACTCATTTGATTAAGGTCACATGATTCTATAGGTCTGCTAGTCGAAGGAAAGAAGTATGATAATTTTTTTGCATATTTTATTGAGATGGAATTTATTTTGTGATATCCAAGAATATAGTAGTGAAAAATAAATCATACTTTTATTCGTAATTGTAATCAAGTTCAGCGGGTCGTACTTCTCAAAACTGAACGGCCTGATTTTCACGGGAGCACGTCGGAAGCGGATGTTGTTATCAAATTGAGCTTCGTCGTCATTGAGCAAACGATCAGAGGGATCTGCTTGGCATTGACAAAGGGAGCTGATCTGAATAAATTGGATTAGAACGAGCCTCAGATATCTAAGAAATATCAGAAAAATTGGCAAAAATGTGTTACAAGATGAGCAATTAGGAATGTTAATTAAAAAGGTGAAGAAATCAAGAAAAAATCCTTATAATGTACATTACATACACATTAACCCAAGCATGACAACCGGACCGGACCAGGCACCGGACCGGACCGGGGGGTGGCCGGTCCGGCGGACCAAACCGGACCGACCAAAACTGGACAAGCACCCCTAAGAATGCCTTCGGCGGCAAAAAATTTTAAAATTTTTGAAATATTAAAAATTTTCAAAGTAAGGTTTTGGCAAACAACTCAATTTTTATAAAAAAATTTGCCTGCGGCGCTATTTTTCCTTCCATTTTCTATTGTACATTGCTATTTTTCCAAAATATTCGCCTGCAGCGCTTTTTTGCTGTTTGTATGTTCTTTTCTCTTATGAAATTCGGTCTCGGTTTCGGCCATTTCTAAGTCGCAAATATTTTCTGCGTCTAAGTGTTTTTGGGGTTACTTCGATGCACTAATCACAAATCTGCAATTAGTGAAATGGTAAAAAATGCAAATTTTGGTCAAAATTTCACAAAATATTGACCAATTTTCGCGAAATTTTGGCCAAAATTTTAGACCAAAAATTAAAATTCTTGATGCGATACGGAAAAATGGTTGCAGATTCGTAATCAGCGCATCGAAATACCCTAAAAACACCTTTACAAAAAATTGCGAAAAAATCTCGGCGCTACCGAAGGTAGCGTCGCGAAAAATTTAAAGTGTTACAAGATCAGCAATTAGGAACGTTAATTAAAAAAGTGAAGAAATCAAGAAAAAATCCTTATAATGTACATTACATACACATTAACCTACAAAATTTATCTGTTCTCTTGTAAATATGGCAATAAAATAATGGACTGGTCTAAATGACAGTATGACTACAGTCATACTTTTAGCACTTTCAATTTAACATACAGGCGACGGATCAGGCGAACGAGAAGAATCCGAACGTTCCTCTGCTGTTGAAATTTGTAGGGAAGAAGCGTCCACGCTTTTGATTTGCAATGGATCGTCCGTACTTGGTTTTGTCGTTTCTGAACCGAGAATGTCGATCATAACAGCCCTTGCAATGCCCTAAAGTGGTTTAGTTAGTTTAGTATACAACAGAATAACTGTGAACACTTACGGAGCTTTCACTGCTTGCGGTAGTCGAGAATAATGAGGAGGACGATGGCAAGCTAAACGCTGTCGTGGAATCAGAAGAGACGGCAGAATTCGAACGGATCATATCTGAATACAATGTCTGCAAACAAATTACATAGGGTCAAGATTGTCTAATTTTTTATTAAATGACTACAAACTTTAATGTTTATGGATAACCTGGCCCTCCCCTGTTACATTCCGTTAAAATACAAATACACAAGATGTGTGAAAAGCAAATGGACTGAAAGTTGTGGCATTACATAAATTTTCTAAAATCTCCTTCTATTTCGAACTCCAACAAATCCAAAAATGGAAATACCTTATTTGTATCACTAATGAGTTACCTACCCAGTCACTATTTTGACCATACAAGGAATTATGGACGAACTGTATTGGCAATCGCGATTAAACAGCAGACTAACCACAGCGTAAAATACTATTAACAATGAATTCTTACCAGGCGTCGAATGCATCATGCTCAGCGAGCCTTCAGAAGAAAAGCCATCAAGATAAGCATTGCTCGTGCTTCTCAAATAAGTAATAATTTTTGGAGAAATAGAATTTCTAGTTCAGAGGACGAGTTGAATATAGGCGATTAATTTTATTCCTCTTTACGCACTAGTTGAGAGTTAGTGTGACCTTTTGGTGTTGACCAGTGTTTTCAAAATGCTAACATAGCCAGATATATGACCGGATAATTTGAAAGAACCAAATGAGTCGCTATTTATTGTTTTTAACACTAGGTAAATACTAACCTTCGCACATCTTAGTAATTTTGTTTCTCTTAGAAATAGTAACTCTTAGAAATCGGAACGTTTATAAGATCTTTTATAATACGCGGCTTATGTCAGTCAGTCAGTGCGTCACAAAATATGGATTTTTGACTACAAACTACAAATTTTCTCCGTCTGTCTACCATTTTTGAGGGCCCGAAGCCCAATTTTCTCCGTCTGTCTACCATTTTTGACTACAAAACGCGGCCGAGGGCCGCGAGGCTCCGCTGACAAAGCCAGGCACTCCCAAATACTTGGGCACCACAAATTCCCCCTTCGAGCGGCCGAAAGCCGCGAGGCTCCGTTGACAAAGCCTACTCCCGAACAACCCAACTCTGACCGCTGATGGCGGTGCGCGAAGCGCCGCTGATGCACGCTAGCCGCTTCCTATCTGAGAGGGGGCCGGATCTCAGCTAGTTTTCTAATACTGGTGATCATTTTTGGTAAAATTAGATTTACATTTTCGTCTCCGAAGTATCCGATTGAGTACCATCGTCAGTTAGCGAACTTCCCGATTTGAGCGAGACAATTACATCGTCGCCACTTTGCTTCTTTTCTTTTTTGTCTTTCCCAGCGCAGCATTTAACATCTTTCTTCTCTTTGGGTACCACATTCTGCTCATCCAGCACTTGCTTCGATTTATCCTCATACTAAAAGTGCGAGAATTAAACAACTCGACTAACTTTTCAAAGTATATTTTTGTCCTGATTTTTACTGTTTTCTAATGGTATTTTCCCATTTGCTTACTTTATAAAATAATAAGCGAAGTTTCGCATTAAGCGAAATGTGCCTGAAAACAGTGAATCATCCGTGTTTTTACTGCCAGTTAGCATTGGAAATATATATTCATTTTGTTTTTCTTCTAACATTAGAATATTTCTCCCACATAACCCGTGTGTAGTGATCTTGAAACATGCATAAATTTCAGCTTCAAGTTATCCTTAAGAATCGTTAAAGAAAAAGGTTGCTCAAACAAAAGGACATACCACGTTCATTTTGTGACCAGGAGATTGGCGTCTGTTACAGAGGTAGTAAAGTGTGGCTGCTCCAGCCACGATTCCGCCGGTGATAAGCACATTGCGAACTAAATTAGACGAGAGTTGATCCTTTGGCGAATAATTGTTCCCAGACGTGTTGAAGGATACCATTGTGAGAGAAAATGCGAATCTGCAAAAGCATAGATTATTGTATCATTTTATTATTATTCTGCACAAAATAAATTAGAATGAAATTTAACTATTTTATATGCTCTAAGAAAATGAGAAATTTACACATGAAAACAGTTAATTGAGACAGAATAATGTAAAAGAATTATAGAGAATGTGAGCGAATAATTTGATTCTGCTAACAAAGAGATTTATTTTCGATCACACTCCTCCTTTGTTTCCTAGTCTGTTTCGACTTTACCGCTTTCGGTCGTAATATGTTTTAGGCGGTTTAAAAGCACTCAGAAAAGCGATAAAATGCATGCCATGTAATATCGTTTCGAGACAAAATGCTTTCAAATTGGTTTTAAAAGTTTGACTATAAAAATTTGCTTGAAAACCAATTTGAAAGCATTGTGTCTCGAAACGATATTACATGTATTGCTTTTCTGAATGCTTTTTTTAGTAAACACGCAGAATTTTTTTACTCCTTTCAAACAAATCCATGTCCTCTTTTCTTTCCATTACTTCTTTTTACTTGCAATGTTCGGTTTCACGAATAAAGTAATGTAATGATTTCTGTGGTTTGACTTCCAAATTTCTGAGCCTCGTTAAACATTGAAAATCGATTTAAAATATTACAATACTCAATTTGAACAATCCAAAAAAGTTCCCCTTTATATGAAACGAAGTACTCGGGAAGCGCCACATGCCGTGCCCCACTGTGTCCGTATTTTTGAACTGTAAATAAAAGTAGGGCGAGCTATTTACCATTTTGTGGAGATGGAGAGAGCCGTCTGGGCCGTCTCCATCTCCACAAAATGGTAATCATCTCGCTCTTCTTTTATTTACAGTTCAAATTGCCGCTGCTGTTTGTGAAATGTTTACGTATGTCTGGCGTAGAGCTAGCGCGGTCTTTAAATGAGATACAGATAATAAAACTGGGATAGCCCGTATACTCCCAGGTTAACTGGATATCCTTCAGACACATATGCCCACAGGCACAAAACCATGTTTGGTCTAGAAGCAGGCTAAACCGCTTTCCATAAAAACCCACAAATCCATAACCATTTAATTTTTTACGAGCAGCGATTCTTCATTCTAAAAAATGGTTGTCTAAAATTTTCTTAACTATTCTATTCTTATTTATAATTCCAGTTATTATTCAAAATATTGTAACATTTTACATTTGCGTTTCAGCTAATCAACAAAAGTAATCTCCAATGGCTAATCAACCGGTCATCGATATCTCGCTATACATCAATCCTGCGTATGTTCTTGTTTTCACTGTTTATTATACAACTTTTTGTTTTAGTAAAACGAAGGAAGTGAAAAGAAAGAACGGAGCGCTGTCGCGATTCGAACAAACCTTCAAGACGGTGATGTGTCAATCCTGGCTCGAAACTTTAACTTGCCGTTTTGGTGAGCGCTGCAAGTTCGCGCACGGAGTATCGGAATTGCGCCACGTTGAGTAAGTCTTATTTTTTTACTGTTATTATTCTAAAACGTTGTTGTTTACGTAGATCTAACACTCCTAGCTTCCTGCTATTGCTAACATCCAAGAACATTGTTCATTTTTGAAAATAAAAATGTCGGAATTTTTCAATTGTATTCGCGGTTGTAGTTGTATCGAAACTAATAGTCCAACCTAATACAAAATAGATTTATGTATTGGCTAAATATTTTATCAATAATTGGGCCATTGAATGTGGTTTTTAAATTGACATTTCATAACCGTATTCTGTTACAATGTGAAAAAAGAACCCGTAATATCTGGAGAAGAAATTTTAGCTCACGAAAGTCACATTCCTAAAATAATGAATCTGAAATCCTTCTAACTAGTATTACTAATTATTGTTTACAATGAAACATCTGTAACGACACTGTTATTATATTTATTATTTCAGTCGTCTCCCCAGTTTGGCAAGCAATCCGAAGTACAAGACTCGCCTCTGTGTCAAATACATCAACAAAGGGATTTGTCCCTACGGCCACCGATGTCTCTTCATCCATCCGAATTCGGCATCCGGTAATACTGATGCCAGCAAAAACAGTGATCACATTTCTGTAAGTTGATATTTTATGTTGGAGTAAAATTGCTTGATTCTCCTGCTTTATGCGACTTTCAATTTGTTGCTTTTTAGTCACCCGAGTCAGAGACGTCGCCTGAATACAATCTACGCGGAATTTCGAGCCTTGGTCAGTCCAACTTCAATCTATATTCCTGCTTCAGCAAATCGGACGGATGGCGCACTAACGAGAAAATTTCGGTATATTTTTTAATTATTTTGAAATGTCTCATTAAGATTTATTTCGGTTTTCCACGTAATTATTGAATCAGCACATCTTTAGTCATAAGTTCTAAAAGTTTTGCGAATTTAAGCGAAACTTTTGAGCCAACTAATGAGCTAGATTATAAAACTCACACCCGAATGCAAATGTTTCTCTCTAGCAAAACGAACCAGTCATGTTTTCTATGAAGAGAATCTTTTCCACGCACCCCTAATAGGAAAAGTTTTGACACTCATACTATTTGACATAATCCCCCATTAAAAATTTCCAGGACCCTTTTTAAAGCAATTAATCGTTTCTGATCCGTACCTTCATTATTAATTAGTTTGTTTTCAGCCTTCCGAGTCAGACAAGTCGCAGGAATACAACATCTGGGATACACCGATCTTCGGTCAGTCGAGCCTCGATGTGTTCGCATGCTTCAATAGGTCCGCAGAACGCCACCGGCAGCTCTAGTTATATGATGCACTATAAGAATCCAGCTCCTGTATTTTTACTTATCAATGTTCTCCTTTAATTGTTTTAATTTGAAAATTTTCGATGTTTGTATTCTCTATCGAGAACATATTGTATTGGAATGTTTTATACTGCTACCTGTGAAAATATCGTTGTTTATTGATCACTTCCAATAAAGACTTACTTTTATTTGTAACTCAATTACTACAGACGAGACATTTTGTGTCTGTGAATACTAATAAGCGGTTTAGATTTATGCAGTGAATGCTAATTGGCCCATGGTATCAAGAAAGATCCTTAAATGTCTTAGTGTGCAATTATTCATATTCAGGAATTTCTAGTACAGTCTACCCCCGTTTATCCGGACCCACACTTATCCGGACGGTTTTGGCCGGAACGGATTTTTTCCATACAAATTTCCCTCATTTATCCGGACTTCCCTCGTTTATCCGGACTGAATTGGGAAAATTTGGGACAAAAGGGTACCCCCTATTGATTTGAAAATTTTGCTATTTTTGGCCGATTTTTCACCAAAAATTCCGAATTTTTGGTCAAAAATTTGAATTTTTTCCATAAATTTTTCGGTTTTCAGCCCACTTTTTATAAAATTGTCAAAAAATTTTAAAAATTGGCCAAAATTAGTAAAATTTTGAAAAAATTTCAAATTCGCGCCAAAAATTTCAAATTTTTGACGGTTACCTCGGTTATCCAGGACTAAATTGCTCTGAAAGGATTTTTCCATACAAATTCCCTCGTTTATCCGGACCCTCATTTATCCGGACAGAATCGGCCGGTCCCGATCTGTCCGGATAAACGGGGGTAGACTGTATACGATTTATTTATTCTTTCGTATTATGGAGTTACAGTTCACAATAAAATGGCATATATTAAAGTCAAGAGTAAAACAAACAGTAGAAATTAGGTTTGTGGTCTAGAAACAACGCTTCCTCTTTTCCACAGGCGCTTGGTCATTAATTCTTGGAGCCGAAAGTAAATGATAGTAAAAATATGCTGCCTTTCATTAACAAAACCATCTGTTACAACCAAAACTTTTGGTACACTTAAGCTTAAGCCGGGGAAATACCTAGTAAGCCTAACTGTAAGTCCTAAAGGCTAAGTCTAAGTTTGCTCGAACTATGGCGCATACCAAGCCTAATTTGGTGTGCGCCGTAGCGTGAGCTTAAGCTTAATCATAGACTTAAGGCTAAGTGCTTTTGTAACTTTGTTCGCCAAAGTCCTAGGATCATTTTAAGACCAATCTTAAAGCTTAAGGTCAAGTGTACAAAAAGTTAGAGGGTCCGTTAATGAAAAGGCTGAAGAGTTACTATCCAAGTGGTATTTCCCCGACAAGACCAAATCTTCTGCCGAACAAATAGTTTGTCAGGAAATAAGTGATGAAATAGGTGATGGGAAGGTAATCTAACAACATATACCGTATTTTCTTTAATTGAGCCCCCTATAATTGACCCCTCCCCTATCACAGCGGCGCGAAGAGGGTCAGATTCTGTGATTGACCCGCCCGAGTTTCGGGGTCGACGGGTACCCCCCTAAATCGACCCCGGGGAGTTCAAATCCGGGCTCAGATTTGGGGTGGTCCCGCCACGAAAGTTGGGAAAATCGCATTTTTGGCACAAAATGGCCCAAAAATGACCTTTTTTGACGCGTTACGTTAAAAATAATTGCAGATTCAGACTCCGCGCATCGAATTACCCTTAAAAACATATTTTGCTGACATTCCGAAAAAATTTCATTTTTTGGCCATTTTTGACCATAGGGGGTACCACATGGATTTTGAAAAAAATCGATTTTTTGAAAATGTGGAAAAGTTTTCTGCAATGAGTGTTTTTAGGGGTAATTCGATGCGCTGATTCCGAATCTGCAATTATTTTTTTCATATCACGTCAAAAATGGCCATTTTCGGACGATCTGTTGCGGGTTTTTCGTCTCAAGTTCGAACCCCAGGTCCGTCAATCATTTTTTCCTCGCGAAAATACCGAACTTTGTTAAAAATAACCACAAATTCTTGTTTACCGGACCACAGTTGATTAAAAATTTGGAACCGTAAAATGAAATACCATCAATACTAATTTTCTGACACCATTTTGTGATAATTTTCGCCCAAAAACGCCAAAAAACGCAATTTTCCCAACTTTCGTGGCGGGACCACCCACGATCTGAGGCCAAAATCGGATTCGCCGTATCGAAAAATAGTATACCTCCAAAAATCCCAATCGATTTCAGACGTATTACTTCGCTTTTTCTCCAAAACACACGAAAATGGCCATTTTTGGGCAAAGAAACCTAAAAAATGTCGAAATGGGCGCAGATGAGGTCTTGTGAAAGATTTTTTTTCTGAAAAAGTAAAATTTGAGGTGTTGCTCGATCATATTGGACAAGTGAAATATTCGTCCGTACGATTATTATTTCTCAATCGGGTCTCAAATTTGACTCATTTTGCACTGAAAAACGCAAAGTGTACCAACTTTGAAGCCCAAAATATAAATAATAATCGTACGGACGAATATTTCACCCACGGGGTATGATCGAGCAACACTTCAACTTGCTTCCTGGCAAAAAAAATCTTTGACAAGACCTCTTTTGATTTTTGGCTGAAATCGGCCCTCACGTTTTTTGACCCTCTTTCTAAGGGATTCGCGCCGCTGTGCTATAATAAACCCCCCTACAGAAAGAGAAATAGTGTGTAAAAATGAGAGGTTAGAGAAAAAACCCATAATAAACCCCCACGCTAGAGGGGTAGTGAAATAATTAAGCGCCGGGGGCTTAATTAGAGAAAATACGGTACCTACTCTTTCCTAAAAAATTCGTTTTTTATCGTATAAGTTCAAGCTGAAAGTTGTTTTGTCATTTTTGTTTTGCTTTTTCTCGCACCAATTTTTAAAACCTCTTTCATTATAGCCAAAATTTGCCCAAGGCGCAAAAAGGGCATAACAATTAGAAATCCACATTTCTTTCTTTTATTACTACATTTTGCAATGAACAAGTTGAGGGCATTTTAAGTCAATCTCACTTTTTAATTTTTTGTTTGTAATCATTTTATTTCTTTCTTTTCGGAATTTTTCTCATTTTCAAATTTGTCACGTCGTTTCAAATTTTCGACACAACAATAGCTTTTACCTTTTCCTTCAAACATTGGATTAAACGCCGCAACATTTGCCTCTGTATTTGTTAATTGTTCCATTAAGGCTTTGCCGAAATTCCTAAAGATTTCTCTCGATATTGGCATCACCGACCACGAACCCGACGCATCACTTTAGGCCAGAAGGTAAATACCCAGTTCCGCCCCTGTATCTAATCTTACAATGGCCATAACTTTTGATGCACTCAAGCTTAAGCTTTAAGTTTAGGCTCAAAATGTTCCTAGGCTCCCGAACAAGGATTTAGGCTTGGGGCCCCGAACAATATGGGGCCTAAGGGACTTAATCTTAGGCTTAAGCTCCCGAACAACCCTTTTTGTCGTAAAATAGCCATAACTTTTGATACACTCAAGCTTAAGCTTTAAGTTTGGTCTTAAAATGTTGGGCTTTTCTCTAAGGAACATTTTAAAACCAAACTTAAAGCTTAAGCTTGGGTGCATCAAAAGTTATGGTCATTTTAAGAATATACAGGGGCGGAACTGGGGTCCAGTCAGGCCATAACAGAGATGATGCTTATATCGAGTTTGATTGCATACCTTGTTCAAAATAATTTTTCGCCAAAAGGCAACAGAAAGGTGTCAGTGATTTATGTCAAGAAATAACAAAAGCGCAACACATCTCAATTTGGACTTTTATGGCCACATATCAATTTGGACGGCCATTTCAATTCAAAACGGCAGATCTCAAACGCAATAAGGCAAATGTTATTTAACCGAAAAGTACTGAAACAGGCAGAATTTCTAAATAGCGGATTATTGTGCTCCAATACTAGAATGTAAATCCATGAATCTGATTAATCTATTAACTACTGATAAGAAACTACTTTACTTGGTATGTTTTTGGATTATGTAATGCTTTATTTAGAATAATATTGCAACATTTTCATTTGAAATCAATTCGATTACAATGTTGTCTTGTTGCTGATTTTTAACATCCCACAACTCTTGGCTTTTGGACTTTCCCCACGTCTTTGGGTTCTGAAATTAAATACATAATTCTGCTTTAATACAACGTAATCATATTTCCGAGTTGTTACAAAATAAATGCGGAATGCTAAAATACGCCAAAAGTTGATTTTTGTCAAGGTTTCTGCAAAGTTTTTGGATTTCGGGAAAATTTTTGATTTTTACAGATTTTTCAAAATTGTTTGAACATTTAAATCAAATTTGAATTCACGCCAATCTTTTTTAATGTTTAAAATTGAAGAGGGAATCAAGCACTCGCCCGACGCTAAATGAACGCTACTCTACTTTGAGATAAAGTAGGGAAGAGTTCGAAAGAAGAAATTATGTAGAGATTTACTATTTAGAGATGTTAATACAAGTTTTACAGTTCTTTAGAAGAGTCAGCTAAATAAATTCAAATATTCAGTGCTGCACGTACCGCAATATCCTGGAACCCCGGGCGGTCCGCAGGCTATCCACCGGCAGACATATCCAGCAGGGCATTGCTTGAGATTGTTTGATTCAGGATCGCACACTATCCGCTCATATCGCTCTAACGGATTGCTCACTCCTTGAATGAAATAAATACTGATTCTGATTATCCTCGCAAATGGTGAAAATTAAGCCGAAATAATGGATATAATTTAAGAAAATTAAACCAACACATTTTGGATATTTGCGACATTTACTGGTACAGGCCTTCTGCATTTTTGCGAAATTTGATTTTTAGTGAATTTATCGTTCGGTGAATAGGTAGAGTCTTGTATGCTCATTTAGGAGGCAACTTTGCCGAAAGTTCAATCTAACCTGATGCAATGAGTGCGCAGAAGATC